>JAHLJT010004805.1:0-27903 GCA_031308135.1 Acheta domesticus | reverse complement strand
GGCAGAATGGCGTGCGGACATTTATTGTGTACGAAATGCCGCGGTGAATAAATAGTAGTTCTAAACAATAATTAGCTTAAGGGAATTTTAAGAATAACTTTCTACGTCAGCACGTATAGTTTATAGGACGGCAAGTGTGTGTTTTTCTATTTAACAGAGTGACTGTATTCCGCCTGTTGTCAAAAGACAAGTAACGGTGAATTGCTGGTGTAAGCACAGAAAAGTACGAAATTCGAACTGAATAACGGGAAATTGGGGTGTTTCGGACTAATAAACATCAAAAAAGGAAATTTAGGGAATTTTTGGCAGATACCGTTAAGCAAGGGGACGCCGGGAGGCGTAAAAATCAGAATAATTTGATGTCTATAAAGAAGGACAAAAGACTGAGAGAGCGTGTTTTGTTGAGGAAAAGTTTTGCTAATGAATTGCAACAATACTTTTCAGGAGATGAATTCTAGTCTTAGAGGTGAGAGACCTCATGTCTTGCTATGCGGTAAATGATTTTCGGACGTGGAGAAAAGAATATTACGAGTTTTTTTAGTGACAGTCAATTTGGTCGAGAGTTGTGTGGATGATATGGTAAATGGAATAACTGGGACTTGGTGCAGCTGTTGTGGACATCAAGGAAGTTGGGCACAGTTACGACATCGCTACGAAAGGGAAGTGGCGGCGAACGCACTTTGATAAATGCGACGAGAATTATCATATTTTATTGAAGGCCAAGCATGTCATCATTTTTCTTAATTGAAATTTTATTTACAAAGAAAATGGCCCTATAGAGAGAATGCGCATGTCTCGTGTTATGAATGACTTGTAAATATTGTGTGAATGTTGATTTTTATTTGTTGGTTTGAATTTTGTTTATGATATGGTGGAGCAGTGTTGATGTTCATGTTAGCAGAGTATACAACGCCAGGAAGCCGAATAGAGAGTAACAAACACGGTGTGTTTGTGTTTTTTTTGTTGTCGCATTGAATTTGGAGTTGTTATTTGTAGTTTAGAAAATACCGAATAGTGTTACAAAAGGTAAGCAGGTATTCATCCAGTATTGGAAACTTGCGCCGGACCTACGACATAATTTTTTTTGCAAACGGTCGCATACAATGATAAAGTAAATTATTAATGAATTAATTTAATAGATATAAGATAGGAAAGGAAGGGATGTTAGAGAGTTAGAGTGCAGCCGGTCGCAGTATCTTTTGAAAAGATACCGCGTTCATCTTAGAGTTTTGTTTACTACACAAAAACTACGAATTTATTGTTGCACTGGTGTCATTATCACTTCATTATTACATTTTTGCGCAGAAGAAAGAAAACTGTTATAAGCACACCTGAGGAGAGGAGA
Organism: Acheta domesticus; assembly: GCA_031308135.1. Classification (NCBI taxonomy): domain Eukaryota; kingdom Metazoa; phylum Arthropoda; class Insecta; order Orthoptera; family Gryllidae; genus Acheta; species Acheta domesticus. The sequence goes on along the minus strand of JAHLJT010004805.1, from coordinate 26,558 downwards.
GTGCCGTTGGCACCATCCTTCCAGAGCCCATGAATCACACGGGGACATCAAGCTCGTGGGGCTCAAAAGGGCAAATGTAGTCCGAAGCGTCCAATCATCTCTATATGGTATTTGAGTAAACTCCTCCAACGTGCGTGCGTCAGCAGTTCCGCCTCTCATGGCTAGACCACTTCCCGTACACCAATCGAGACATACTAGATGTCGCGTCTCGGAAACGCGTCTCGGTCTCCTGATGGGGAAATGATAATTTGTTTTCTGATCCGGCCATAAGATTACAAGAAATTGCCAAAAACGTGTCTTTTCGTGTTTTGGCGCTGCGATCTTTGTGAGTATGACGGGAATGAAACCAACACCACCTAAATAGATTTATGCAGGTGGCGTTGATTAAACCCAAGGCCGTCTAAAATAGTATATTAGAAGACCTGAGCCAATGTGAATGTCACGTGATCTAACGTTACAACCGGTGTCTGAACATTTTTCGTTTTCGCATATACTCTTGTCAACGAGCTAGAATATTCTAGCTATAATTAGCCCTTGTAGGATACGTTTAGATGCGAACGGGTTTCAATAATTCAGTATTAATTGCGTGCTAGGTTTCTGCTTAAAAAGAATTCCTTCGTTCATTATCTTCAAGTCAGCAAGGTATGTATCCTGCTATTATTGATATACAAATACGTATGTGATGCAATGGATATTTTATGTAATATGTGTTGTAATATGTTTTCTTGCTTGCTCTTGGATGTTTGGTTATACCCTGAATTTTTTTCATTGAATGAAAGCTATCCTTAAAGGAAGACACTTTGAAAATTAGGCAGGAGAGATTTATGACAAAATGTGAAGCAAGTGAAGTGTGCCGTGCTGTTGATCGAATTATGATGGATCGACGGAACGCGTTTCAACTTTAAAATTTCCAAACAATCCTGCTCTATGACAGAAGTGGATGAAAACATAAATAGGAAAGATTTTGCTCCCTCAAAGATCTTGTGTGTGTGTGTGTTTGTAAAACGCTTCGACTCAAAATTTATTCTCTACCAGAACAAGGCAGTAAGAAGAGATAGTGTTGAGATATTTACTAAAGGAACGTATCCGACGATAGTGAAAGATGCATACCCTTCTGTCTCAGTGAACAGCCCAACTACTTGACGAAAACTCACCACGTGTTTCAGATATAGATATCTGAAAATTTTGAAATTAAGTTGCTCGAGCATGAAAATCAAATAACTTTATTGAAGGACTTTGTATGAGAGACAGAGATTCGATTAATAGAAAACACAGTTTTGAGTTGTGGACAAATTCTGCTCACATTAATAGAACATAGTACTTTGTGTATATAAAACATTTTATGAAATGAACACTATACATTAGGAATGTTCAGTGATAAATATAATGGTTTCAAGAAGTAGGACGCAAGGTCACAAAAGTGAGTGCAAAATAGGAAGACATTTAAGTCAATTTAAAGCGTCCAAAACAATTTTTTATGTATTTACATTGATTTGTGTCTTTTGAATAATCTCATAAAGTCTTACATAATCTGCTGGAGTACTTTCTGAATAAAATATTGCCTTCCATCCTTCCTCTTATTTTTGAGCAGCTTGAATTTTATTAACTTACCTATGAATATTGTACTGTTCCTTACAAAATGAACAAATATAATTAATAGTAACTAATACGTCCATCAGAGAAATATCTGATAAATGTATTACTACTATACCTGCTATAATACAAATTTCGATATTGAATTAAAGAAGACAACTTGAAAGAAATAGAGCAGGAAAAATATAAATACAATTGTTTTATCATGAAGGTACTTAATTTATTATGAGTATCAATTATGGCAGCAAAATTGTTGTATGAATTCAAAAAAATTTTATATTATAAATAAAATATGTACAAAAATTTAAGCCTTCTCATTATTATGTTAATTTACTTGTACGATAATTGTACAATATCGGAATGCCCTATTACAAATAACTCTAAAATAAATTATTGGAGCGTCAAGAAGGTTTAATGTTTCCTTGAGTTATTTTAAACAAGTATGGGTTTCCATGCGATTTTAAGAACTAGATATGTGTTAAAAACTATGGAGAGTACGCCGCTGGACAACATGCATTTCCTTCCAGCCACCCTTCGTGACGTCATTCGGCGTAGGAGCAGGCCTTCTATTCTAGACGGCCTTGTTAAACCCCATTCGTCCGTGGTTATTTTCAGTCCACGACACCGAACTTTTCTTCCAAGAGGATGGCAACACTGATTTTTGACAAACGAGCAAATATGAAATGAATAACGCCCGGTAGAATGTGTTGTAAATTCTTCAGAATTTCAGTTGTCAAGTGTGAAGTATTTCATGCACATTTTGTACAAAGAATTTGCAACTTACCTTGGAACATTAAATTTGAAGAACGTGAAGTGAATAAGAAGGAAACAAGAACTGTAAATACTAAACAATACATTTCTTAAGCGTGTAAAAATCGATTTTCAATTTAATGTGACTTGCAACTTATACACATAAGCATACAAAATAGCAACCTTTTAATATTTATTTATATTCACCTTCAGAACAAAAATCAGACTGAGTTCGTGGAGTTTTAAAATCTTAAAATAGGGAACAAATATTGGAAGTATTAAGCAACTCAGGGGACTCAAATGTAGTTGCAGACGATTTTACGTCAGAATTTTCCGATCTAATGGAGAATGTTAGATAGATAGATTGATAGATAGGGTTTATTCTACAATTGGGCTGATGTTGCCCGGTGGCAGAATACAGAAAAACAAAAGTACATTAAAAGTACAAAACACAATTAACTATAAAAACAATATATAAAAATCAATATAAAAATCAAACGATCATGCAACTGCATTTACATGCCTATACATATACAACAAATGAAACTACATATATACTAACATTTAAGTAATAAACTTACTTACATATCACACCAACATTCATACATACAACATACACGCTTACATACATATCATACAAAGACAAAGGAACACTCGCAAACACACCAACCTACAAGTATTCACTCACAATCATATTCAGACAAATATGGATAAACACTTTTACCTACAACATAATAATATACAATACTTATAATAATTTTTACATTTCTAACACGTAAAACACTCGTTAACATCAATCAATAAATACGAACTTTTGTCAGAATAGCCTATAAAAGACGCTTAAGATTAGCGAAATAAACTACGAAATGAAATCACTTCACTGCACTTCACTTCACGTCACTGCACCTCATAACACTTTACCTAAATACTAATAGCTCAATACTTTTTAGTTTACTACCCATAATCGCACCTTTCACTTCACTTCACTGCACTTTTCACCCTATTGATTAATTTCCTATACTTTTTTTCTAAAACCACGCGCTGAGCAAGGAAAGGGCTCAAAAACTGTCGCAGGCAAATCGTTCCAATCTACGATTGTTCTGTTTACAAAGGAGAATTTGCCTACGTCCGTTCTTTGAATTCTAGTTCTAATTTTATATTTATGATCAAATCTATTAAAATAATCCGGTTTATCTAGCCTTCCCCGTATTTCCTGCCATGCAGGGCCACCAGTGTAAGATTTATACATTACGCAAAGTCGAGCCCTTTTTCTCCGATGTTCTAACGATTCCCAACGTGCAGGTATGTTCTTCCGAAAAGTGTATTTTGCCGCTCTGTTTTGTATCCTCTCTAAGCTCTTCTTAGGATCGGATCCAACAACTAGCTCCATATTCCATTACTGGCCTAACAAGCGAGGTATACGCGATTTCTTTTGCTTTCGTATTGCATTTTTTAAGATTTCTCATGACGAAATGCAAAGACCTCCAAGCTTTACCCACTACGTAGTTAGTTTGTTTCTCCCATCCCAACTTGCTATCCAGGAGGATGCCAAGGTATTTACAGTTTGAGACTCGCGGAACTACGTCATTACCTAGCTGATAAGGCAATGTATGAAAGTCTCTGGCCCTACAAAATGTGATCGCTTTACTTTTATTTCCATTTACAGTCATTTTATTAGCTCTTGCCCAATCATTAATCTTATTTAAATCTTCCTGTAGTTGAATCATATCGTGCTGTTCTGCAATTTCCCTATATAATATACAGTCGTCGGCAAAGAGTCGAAATTTTGACGTTATATTTTGCGATATATCATTTACAAAGATAAGAAATAACAGTGGGCCAATGACACTGCCCTGAGGGACTCCGGAAGTAATGTTACCCTTTTCCGATAAATGCTGTCCAATTCTAACCTTTTGATTTCTATCGCGAAGAAATTCACTTATCCATGCTATTACCCCGCCTGTCAATTTTAGCATCAATAAGTTTCAATATTAGTATGTCATGCGGTACTACATCAAACGCTTTGGCAAAATCAATAACTATTGCATCCACTCTTCCCCCAAAATCAATTACTTCAGAGAAGTCTTGAGTAAGGGAAATAATTTGACTTTCACAAGAAAAGCCATTTCTAAAGCCATGCTGCCCGCGAAAAAACCATTCAGTCTGATCCAAATGATTTCTAATCGAATTAGATAATAATTTTTCAAACAATTTACAGACTACTGACGTAAGACTAACTGGCCTATAATTTTGCACTTCACATTTTTGTCCACTTTTAAAAATTGGCACTATTAAAGCAGATTTCCAATCATCCGGTACACTTTCATTGTTGATTGATACATTGAAAAGTCTGACCAAATATGGTATTATTGTCTCCCCTGCTATCTTTAGCATATCGGATGTAATACCATCCGGACCGCAAGACTTACAGTTTTTCATTTTCTTCAATTGTGAACGTATTTCCCTTTGATCAATTTTGAATACATGATCCACGTTGTTGTGCCCTATAATAATTTGGTTAGCTTTTTGTTTGTATACGGAACAGAAATAATTATTAAATACATTGGCTTTCTCTTCATCATCTACGATATCTACGTTATTCCATCTTACAGGAGGTGTCTCCTCCTGTTTACCTCGACGGTGACGTACATAGTTAAAGAACTTTGCCCAAGCGTTTTCATTATCATCTAAAATTAACTTAAGATATGATTCTTGCGCAGTTTTCTTTTTATTTTCTACTTCTTTCCTAATTTGTCGGAATTTCTGTAAATGTACCTCGCTGCGATGCCTATTGTTATACGCTTTTCTCATTTTTCTCTTCAATTTGCGAATTTCCGTGTTATAATACTCTGGGTCTGAATTCTTTTTTAAGTACTTAAAGGGAACGAAACATTGCCGAGCTTCCTCAATAATTTCTTTGAATTTTTTCCATATGTCTTCCAATCCTCCGCCTAACTTTTCGAAAACCGCGTAGTTCAGTTTTAAGAAATGTTGCAGTCCATGTATGTCAGCTTTACGATATTGCCAAATTCTATTACCGATTTTATCATTTACCCTTGAAATAGTAGCATTTATTTCAAGAACTACGGCATTGTGGTCACTTATTCCCTGAATAACATCGCAATAGTATAACATGTCTATCGGTCTAATGAGAAAAATATCTAACATAGAATTTTGACGCGTTGGCTTGTCAACAACTTGCGTCATTCCTGCATCCCAAACTAGATTATTTATTATTAACTGTATTTTTCTATCGCATACTTCGCCTTGCCAATTAATATCGCTTAGATTTAAGTCACCCCCAATAATAATCGGATTACTGGTTCCATTCAAAGTTTCCGCCAATTCGAGAATATTATCAAGAATGGAATAATTACCGTTTGGTGGCCTATAACATGCAATAAGATCTATTGTCTGCGAGTTGTCTACGTTTATATCTACTCCTATCATTTCATAGTCAATGCTTTTCCATTTCAAGTTCGCGTTTATATGTGATTTAACTAAAATAAAGACCCCACGCCTCTAGTTTCCCTGTCCCGGCGAAATATTTTATAGTCGTTTCGACAAATTTCTGAATCTAATATTTCTTCAGTAAGCCATGACTCCGTACCGATCACTACGTCAGCATCACATGCCTCAATTAAGTTCCAAAGTTGAATTTCCTTATTAACAACACTTCGGCAGTTTACCTGCAACAGCTTCAGAGCTCCCTTACTCACCCTTAATCCTTTCTCGGAAAATGAATCTCGCTTTGGCCGCTTCCCTTCACTTTGCAACCACCAAAGTCTTCTTCCTTGAAGAATGCCCTCCCTCCCTCTCCACTGTCACTGGAGAAAAGGGCAACACCGCTGTGCGTCCATCTTGTCAATGGTTTTGCCCTGGTGCGCTGCAAAACCCGGCAACTCTAGTGAAGAGCCCACTGAGCTCGGCGACGCCTTTGCGGTTCAAGTGCACGCCGTCACGACCGAGTCCACTCTCATTTACCCATCCGTTTGGATCTACAAAGAGTAGCCCTAGTCTCTGTGCCACCCACTCCATATAGCGGTTAACCCGCCTGATTTTCCGAGGCCATACGTCCCGGCGGAAGAGCACTCCGCTCAGAACAATACGAGCACTCGGAAATCTTGATTTTGCAGTAACTGCGAGGTCATAAATGTCACCCAAGAGGTGGTCAAATGACTGACATTTTTTTATGTTGTTTGACCCCACGTGTAAAATAACAGTTTTAGGGGTTAACCACATTACATTTTCCGATTTGCCCCTTCATCTGCTCCACTCGTATTCCCGGAAAACAGCGCACTTTAATCTGTTGCCCCTTCCCCACATGACGCACTTTCTTCTTCTTATATAGTATAGTTCTTATATAGTATTAGAAAATAACGCAGAACAACCGCTTATAAGTGACCATTTATGTTCATATTAGAAAACAAAAAGTAAAAAATGTAGCTGTGCTGTCGCATCATTCGTATACCTGTAAGTATTTTTTACAGCGATTATAATTTTGAAATTGCAATATTACGAGTTCATATCCCGTTTGGAGTTAATAAACAAGGCCATTGAGGGTTGGGAATTTTTGAACTGGAGTATAACATTAACAGCTACTACGATTCATTGGTAAGTTCAATGCCAGATACTTTAAGAATATATTTGAACAAAGCTACGCATGAAAGAAATTTTCAACACAAGAATATACTTTTAAAACAGTTTACAGTTTATGTATACAGAATGTCGGCGACGCCACATTCAACTAGTATTGATTATACGTTGAACATTTATTTCATTCATTTAATTTTATCTACTATACTTTAACTTAACTACTATAGTTTAACAACCCACACTTGTTTAACTATACTTTGTAAATTTTGCAAATTGATTTACAAGGGTTGGGAACTATTTTCAAGGCAACTATTTTTTTTAAAGAAATATCAGATGATTCAATTTTATTTATCGTGTGAAGAAATGCAGTACTAGTGTGTGTTCACAACAACAGATGGTCTTTGAATGTCTCTGTAAGGTCAAAGAGCAATGTGAAATCGATTGTCTGACTACCGCCGTGCGAGATGAATACTGTGGTTGTAGAAAGATACCGAAAAAATGTTTAACTCTTGCAATTTTCGAAAATTCAGAGAATTCAAAGAAAATGAAACATACGTCATTCTTATATGGTTTTTTCTATTCCACATGAGAAAAAAAAAATAAACAAAACATTTGAAACATTTTTAAGATAATTTTGAACATGGCAAAAGTTCAGATAAAGTAACCCCCAAAATCAAAATATGTTTCAAATTCAAGGAGCTGTGACATCAGCCAGGTCGATTTGGGGATATCAATTTTGGTGAAAATCGTGCACAAGTTGCTAGCTTAAGCAGCTAAGCAAGTGTTTAAGACGGTAGCGTTGATCAGACAGGCGTTTTGCCGTCAACCAATTTTTCGATATCAGGGACCCACAAAACATGGATTCTGACTAAACAATGTGTTAGAAGTAATACATTGCATTTTGGAACAAAATTTATCCACTCTTTTAGTATCATGTACTCACAATAAAAGTATGTCTGTCGAAAAATCGCCTTTCTTTCTGCAACATTACAATACTTTCTCTACATTGCATAAGTAGCATGCGAGAATGTAAAACGCGTCAGAACTTAAGTGTACAAGATCGTCGAGTGTAGAATGGTCGGAAAGCAATACGAAGAAGGCCTTGACCAGGGTTGCCTGATGTCCCGATTTCGTTGGGATACTCCCGAAGTATTAAAGCCAATTCTGATTTCCAATTTATTATTACAAAATCCCAATTTGAAGAATGAATGTGCACATTCGACTAAGCACTTTCATCTACTCAGTTGAAAATAATAACAAAATGTTATGGGTAATATGCTTTCAGAGTGATCAATTTAATTTTTTTTCTTAATTACTCAGAAAATCTGATATTTTTTACGTACATGTTCTGATGATTTTAGTTTATCGTAATTTCTTATTTATTTTGATTGCATTAGTCAACATGCAAAATTTGTATATTAGTAGGAGCCCCGTGGTTGGGACTCTTTCTGCCCGTTGAAGTATTTATCTGGCTCTGTGCATCGACTCTTCATGGTATAGAGGAGTTACTTTAAGAAGGGACCAGTTTGACTGATCGCGAAACAAATGGACGTCATGTGGGCGAAGCTATTTCAAGAGGTAGTGTCGATGATATTTTTATTAGTGAACTGCTTACATATGAACAATTGCATTAACGAATTGAGCACGGGAACATAATTTGCAGTTTTGTTGCTAGGAGACGCCCAGTAGTATCTCTCTTGTTAGATAATAATTATTAGTGAGCGGATTTCTATGATTTTGCATATTTTTGTCCGTTGGTTCAGGGCATATCTAAGTGAAGTTTCTCGACGTTTGGTTAGAACATGATGCTATATAGATTAATATGTTAGTACATATTTGCGCATACTTGGCTGATTTTTCCTGTTGGTGCATGTTCGTGTAATTATAGGCGCATATTTTCCATATTTCGTTAATAAAGAGACTAATCTATAAAACGTTTCATCTTTCAAAGAACCTTATGTAATTGTGAGCGTTCATTGATTCGAAAGAGCCAGTCACAGTTTTCGTTTTTGTGTTTTCTGTGTATGATAAAATACTTGTTGCAAATGTGGGATATTTCTTGAGAGCATATTTTTAAACGAGTCAGAAGAAATTCAGCAAGACATACAATGTACTTCATTAAGGTGAATATTTACTTTGATTATTTCTCTCGCAAAGTAGGGTAGATTATATTACGATTGCGCAAAAAATATATCTTTTCATTCCAAGAAAATTTTCATTTCAATCCAAGAATGTTATCAAGACAGGTTTGCAGGAGAAATGAAGTATTGTTAATTTTAAGTGCTTATTAAATGACATATTTCGGATTTTTGTAGGTCATAAATGCATATTTTTAGAAGCACATTTCAAGATTTTTTAGGGCATAAAAATCCACTCCCTAATAATTATCTAATTATTCTTTCTACACCGAGAAAATTAATAGCGAAGACGTGTGTGAGCGTCTCTTTAATTATTTCGTAAATCGCCTGGCTCCAGGACACGACCGGGAGATACAGGCTGTCCGCGGAGGAAACGTCGAAACGTGGAACATAGGCTCTTAAGACATTTTTAAGCATATATTGTCTAGTAAACCATGTGGATATTCCGAATGGTTGAGCCGCTATTAACATTTAAAAGTTGGTTTGAAAAATTGATTTCTGGGCAAAAACTTGCATTATTGAAGCACAGAAACACTCCAGAAACACGTAAATTTTTTTATTAACAAAAGAAATTAACATGTTTGTTCAGAAAGAAAAATTAAGCGAGAAATAAAAAAGCACTTAATTTACACAATTCGACTGTTTTTTTTATTTCAGGCCTAATTTTTCTTTCTGAACAAATATGTTAATTTCTTTTGTTAATAATAAACAATTAACAGGTTTCTGGAGTTTTTTTATGCTTCCATAATGCATTTTGTGCTTAAAAATAATTTTTTTCAAAGCAACTTTTGAGTGTTAATAGCGGCTAACCTATTCGGAACATCCACGTAGTTTATGAGACAAATATGCTTAGAATTGCCTTAAGAGCTTATTTTCGAAGTTTCGACGTTTCCTCCCCGACACGCTGTATAGCTCAGTGCATCAACTGATGTCACTGCAGTCCCTCTGACCGGGAGGTCCTAGATTCGAGTCCCGATGGCGGGAGGATTTTCGCATTAGCTTGTCAGCGAGGTCGAATTCAATCGCTGTCTGAAGGAGAAGGAGCGGCCGGCTGCTCTGATCGGTAGTTTTCTGTGATTTCTCAGATCAACACCAGGTGAATGCCGGAGCAGTGCCCTAATATACGGGCCATGGACCGCGCGCGATCTTTCCTTCCTCTTCCTTGTCCAAACCTCACCCCTTACACACACACACGCACACACACGCACACACACTAATATGCACCACACTACGACACATGCCGGGAGACCACTCGGGAGCTTAGAGCTTGTGCCGGCTGGGGCTGAGGCCCCGTTTGTGGGGAAATACTGGTTGAGGGGAATCCCCGCTAGTCGACGGTAGGTCGGCGCCGGATATCGCCATCCAGCGGGGACAAGATCACTGCCACCTGCTGAGGAAATAAACACGCACCCACACATACGGGACTAATGACCTCTGTAGTTGACGCTCCCGGAATCGAACAATCAATCAATCAATCCAGGGCACGAGTCGTCACTACATGGTTCACCTTTGGTGGTTCAAAGCTCGCTTGAAAACCAAACTAGGGTTACCAGATAAGAATGAGCCTAAAAAAGGACAAATGAGTTTAAAAAGTAGAACAAAAGCAGGTCTTATTAAAACAACGGCTCAACAGATACGTACGTTCAGAATTTGCAAACTGAGCACACTGATTCCTCGGCAATGCGACCATTTTTGAAGTGTTTGTATTTCGCCTCCAATTCACCAGTAAACGTACACGTATTTTTTCTTTTCATTATACCATACAGGGAACTCCAAACACTGTTTCGATACGTCATGCATAAACTATGCTGAAATTGACACACTTTTGTTCAAGTCATACGTGGAAGGGGTGACTTGTTTCTTGGTGTTTATTTTTACCAAACTTACTGTGAAATCTAAAATTCTCTTAGAAGGTGAGCTCATGTCTTAATAGATAAGGAGTGTGATACGAAGCCCCAATGGAAACGATCAATTTTAAACATGTTAAGAAGCACGATGCAACGTTGACACACGGCACACTAACTTAATGTCAAAGAGATTGGAGTAAAGAACGTAAGCAAATATAACTTCAGAAAAAATAACATTAGTTTACGGTGCTTGAAAAGACGATCGCTACTTGTAACACGAAAATCCTATGACAATTGCTGATTTTGGAAAATAAGTTCGGACGCCAGGACAATCGCTAAATATTCGTACATGTCCTGCTAAAGAACATCTGGTAACCCTAAACCAGACAAAACTCGGGCCGTGGGTGAGGTATCATTCGACCCACTGTTGCGAGATAAAGGACTGTGTTGAATGAAGGTCACTGATACGCAGATAAGCGCCGACGCTGGGACCTAGACGGCGTAAAACTGTCTTAGCGTACTATGCGATGTTTGTCGAATGAAGCATTCACTTCATCCCCGCGCCGCGCCTGTGGCGCCCCACGCCGGACCTCCTCCGCCCGGCCCCGCCCCTGACCCGCCTGGAACCAGCTGGGAGCGGCTCCACTTGTGTGTAAGCCGATAAGTGTGAAAGGTTGATATTAAAACTTAACAAAATACTTATTGTATGGGTGAGATTTCTTCACAGTTTTGTGACATACGTATTTCTACAAGCTAGTGTGTAATTTAGTGAATTAACTATAAAATAAAAAATTAAAACGAGGTGCTACAACAGCACATACTTTTCCATATTACTGGAAAGAGCTACGTAGGATTGAAATATGCACTATTCTATGCTAACATCTTAGCTATTTATTCGAAACGTTCCAATTCAACCAAGAAGCGAACAACTCACTGTTTCCATCGCAGTGTTGTCAAAACTATGGTGAATTCTACAAACTGCATAAAATAGACCAGTCAGTATGTACATTTACCTGTGAATAAGATCATAAAAACTCTTTCTTTGAGGATGTTGTATGTGCTCAGCCACTAATTAAAACACCAAGTTTTCGACTCCCAGACCCAGTGCTAATTTAGGAGGCCCGAAAAAACCAGTATCTATTCTGACCTGTTTCGGTTTTTCCTCTATAGCTCTTTAACCTTACGTCGTGTAGAAAAAATTCTTCAAATGAATTTTAAAGAAGATACAATTTACTACAATTTTTCATAAAGCATTTTTTTTTTCGAAACCATTTACTAAGCGAGCTACAGGTTTTCGAAAGAAAGCTATTTTTTCGATTCTCAAAATGTGTGCAAAACATACGCATATTTGTAAGATTATAATCAACGTATAGTAAATATAATAGTTATTATGTGTAATAATATAATTTATCTCAAAGCCACTTTAAACATTGCCTCATAAATGTATCCATTGCCAAAAATATTAATATACCAAAAAACATTGATGGATGTGTATATGAGTGTTCTCGTGTTTCAGCTTGTCTTCAACGCGAGAATAGTGCCATTTCAACAAAAACTACGTATAGTTTATTACTGCGCAATTAAAATGGGGAAAGTCAATCACCGGGGATGAACATCCCTAGAGGAGTGGGTGTGTGATAGTGATATTTACAAACAAAATCATGCAACCCGCAATGCATATGTATCCCGTGCTATGCGTTTAGAGCGGGCATAGTAGACGAGACAGGCAAGGTTGAACGTTCCTTATGTTTCTCGTTCAAGAATCTACATTAAATTAATTGCTGTCTTCAATATAATAAGGCTTCCTTTTGAACACATAAATTAAATGCTATTACCCAGCCTCGTCAGTTTCAGGGAATTGCCACCTGCATGCTCAGAACTGTTTGCCAAGAGAAGATCACTTCCAGTCCAGATTTTCTGCAGCTACATGCCCCAACATGCCATTTGATTATATGAAATGAGAATTATTTCGATGATTTCGTATTATTTTAATTAGGCACGTGTGTGCTAGACGACCAGCACAAATCCTAAAGAATAGTTTGTCTTCCAAAACTTGACATGATGGTAGGTACGACATGCATATGGCGGTCTGCGTCCCATATGGCTTCATGGGTAAACAAACGTAGGTATTATTATCGTCTTTGAAAGAACCTGGTAACAGAGATCGTCCAGTGCTCCCGTTCATTTTGTTACCGTACAAATAGACAAAAAGATTTTCATGAGCTTCAGGAATTGTTCTGTTGTAGTTTCTGCCTGATATCACAGAATATTTCAGACAAATCACTCTTGTTTCCACTGCAGGAATATTTCCTTGAATTGTCTACGCTGGTGAATGTATCACAATCCAAATAAAAGCATGAAGGAAAAACGTATGATTCGGCCATATTTGAATTGTCCCTGATGCTAAAATAAATGTTTTGATCAGAAGCTACTTCTGCTAGAAAACTCTGCAGATTCATTACGTCATCACCATCAGATTCTAGCAGTACATTGCAGTATTTACTATCGAAGCTTTTCTGACAAACGCTGTTGGTACTAATTGCTTCAATCTTTATGGAAACTGTTGAAAGGGAAATTTTTATTAACAATTTTGAAACCTGTAATCTCTTTTGTTTTTCAAGACAATCCCATATTTTAGTAAATTCTTATGGTACTCCAAACATTGTTCCCTTGGTGTAGGTTATATTATAGCACCAAACATCGCGATGATGTACGACGAGGGCGCCCAGGGGATGGGCTGCTGGAACAACTTGCTCAGGCCCACACTTAAATGGTTCCACGAAAATTTAAAGATTTTTTCAATATGTTGCTAAAAAGTATTTCAACAAAACTAGTACAAACTTTCACCAAAAACGTTACACATGAAATAACAAAACGCAGGACCCAGTAATCAGGTGGCTGGTGGGTCTAACCTCGCCTACCAATCTTCAGCTTTTTTGTTCTGTTCTAAGGCTGTAGGGCGCTTAGTGTAAGGTTTAGAAAAAATATACGGAAGCAGGAAATTTTATTCTCTTTAAAAATTTGAGTGTACAATTATCTACCAGGCAGCGAGACCAGTCATGGACACTGCCCGCTCAGTGCACGTTATATGCACTGTGTGCATTACTGTTGCTTAATGGTTTTGTTTGTAATCATCACTCCCTTCTCACCCACCCCTCTAGGGGTGTCTTACCCCTAGTGTGCTCTTTTTTCCCGATTGTAGTTGCCCAGTGATAAAGTATATGGCAATGGGTACATTTATGAAGGAATGTTTACATCGGCGATGAGATAAATTTATTACAAGTAATAACTATTATATTTATTATGGGGTGATTATAATCTTACAAACATGTGTATGTTTGCACACATTTTTGAGAATCAAAAAAAATAGCGTTCTTTCGAAAATCTGTAACTCGGTTGGTAAATTGTTTAAAAAACGGTTTATACAAAAGTGGTACTAAATTGTATCTTCTTTAATATTCATTTGAAGTATTTTTCTACTCGATTTTGTAAGGTTAAACATCTATGGAGGAAAAACCGAAACAAGTCAGAAAAAATACCGTTCTCTCGGCATCCGGAGTTAGTACAAGGTCTGGGAGGTCGAAAACCTGGGGGTTTAAATAGTGCCTGGGTACATACAATATACTCAAAGAAAAAGTTTTTATGACCTTTTTCCAGGTAACCCGCATTTTTCAATACCTATCGACTCGACTAAAATATAATACAAAAGGTTTGTAAACTTGTGTCGGAAAAAGAAGCCTGATACCATACAGCTATATAAAGACAACAATGACACGTAATTCACAGAAATTCGCGACAGTGAAAGGAATTCCTTTATTGCTTTCCTTGCATTGTCGATACTCCCTTAAAGAGCTAGCAATTTTTATTTCAAATATTTCAAAATAAATACACTCATCGTCATAAAAAACTGCACCCCGAAGAACCCTACTCATCCGTTGCAAACTCGGTGGCTGTTTTGCACACCATTCGCTAAGCCCAATCATTTCGTTTTCACGATCGGTCGCTCATTGGGGGGTCGGGCATAGGGGCGTGACGTCAATCAACACCAAGGCGAATGCCGGAGCAGTACTTTAACAAATGGCCCATGGACCGCGCGCGATTTTCCTTCCTTTTCTTTGTCCTATCCTCACCCCTTATACAACACTCTTTACCCACCACTGTCGGGAGGACAAATCAGGAGGTTTAAGCTTGTCGCGACTGGGGCGGTATCACGCTAGTGGAGATACCTGGTTGGGGACAATCCGCGCAAGCCGACGTATGTCTAACCATCAAGCAGGGGAGGTCACCGCCAGCTCCCGCGATGAAAAAATTCACTACACTTAAGAGTCGAATGTTCTCTAGTTGTTGCGCCCGGAATCACTAATCAATGTTTTGAAACGCTGCGCCATTTCATTTATGCATTGCATGCATTTTTATTCATTTTAGGCGTACTACGCAGCCTTAAGATGGGCTCATGGACAGCAAGTCCCGGAAATCCCGTGGTACGATGTCGGGTTTTGATTCCCCGACGGTGTAAAATAGAGTTGTAGCTTGAGTGGTCTCAGTTTCTGTAACTGTGAGACGATGGAAATCTTAGGCAAGCGGAGTTTTCTAGTCACGGAGAAGGGAATACGTCATGTTCGCTACGTGTCTTTTACTCCCCCCTCTGAAACCTGTTAATTAATCTAGACCGAGGCATGGGGTTCGCCGGTTAGTTAGCTGGCAAAAATCAGACAATCCACTCAAAACACCAAATACATTATACTACGCAGAGTTTTGATAACGATACATTGGTTTATACTGATCGTTCCTTACAATGGTCTCTTTTCCTGCTGCCTCATGCCCATGCCAAGTTTTCTTCGCGTGTTTAATCGTGGCTTCATATTGCGTTACGTTATAACCAGTGACTATTTGTCGTGTCAACTGTTCCTAAGCGACACTATTGCTTCACGGCTCCTTTTGTGATAGGAATGGGCATTTTAAAGAACAAACTTTTACATCACTCTCTTCTTTTCTGTACGGAAAATTTGCCACACTCGTCAAGGTAATTATTTCATGCAACTAATAACTAACTCTCAGCGGTGGTATTAAAACTATAATATTCTGAAAATTGACACACCAGCATATAGTTTTTTTACCCAACATACGACTGGTTCATAGCAGATACAATCTGCTCCAACTGTGCAAATAGAAGAGCCCAGCAGATAATTCATTGGGTACAATTCTCTGTAAAGTTGTTGGATTAATCTGCATGATGTTCTGAAATGTCTAGAGGTAGATTCTGCTATTGTTAACAATCATGTATGTATTCGGAAATTCAGGATTGGATTCATCCGTTTTTTGCCAGCTGATGGTTTTACCCAGCGCTTGATTTCTAAAATTTTAATTACCGGAACGCGTGACAAATTTATTAATTTTATATAAAATTTATTGTTTTTGTTCATTAATTTTTTAATTAATTATTAATATTTTTTCAATTAATAATTATAAATAACTTATATTCTTTATATTAACTTTTATATTAATTCTATTATAAATAAAGTTTATGCTAAAATCATTAATAATAGAATGAAGAAAATAATGGAAGGCAATAATTCTGGAAGAACTAACAGGATTTAGAAAAGGGAGTCTGATAATATGTTTGTGTTAAAACTATTGATTGAAAAGAGACGAGAATTCAATCTACAAACATATATGGTCTTCATAGATTATGTAAAAGCTTTTGATAACGTTCTGTGAGGAAAATTATGGTCAATTATGGACAGAAGAGGCATACCAAAGCATCTAATCGAAGTTATTCGAAACATGTACAAAGATACCCAAATTAATGTAAGAACGAAATCAGGTAAAATTCTCAAAGAGTTTATAAATAAAGGAGTGAGACAAGGGTGCTGCATGTCACCCACCCTTTTTAATATTTATCTTGACGATGCTATCAGAATATGCAAGCAGAAGATTAAGTTTTTAAATTTTACCGATAATTTTAATAATAAAAAATTTATAATGACACTTCTGTTTGCGGACGACCAAGTGATGATATATGATAATGAAGACACTCTACAAAGAGCTCTATATGAACTGCAGATGATCATTAAAGAATGTAATTTAGAGATTTCTATTCAAAAAACTAAGTCAATGGCATTCCAAGGGAAATACCCAATTAGATGTAAATTAGTGGTTAATAGCCAAAACATCGAACAAGTAAGTTCATTTAAGTTCCTGGGTTGTGATCTGTCTTACAAGGAGAAATTGATGCAGATAAGAAAATTGAAAAATTTAACAGAATGTGTGGAACTATTAGGAGGACACTAAAAGTAAAGTCAGGAAAGATACGATCATGAAATTTTATAAAACCTTAGCGGTTCCTTGTGGGCTATATGGATGTGAAATCTGGACCATGGACACAAAAATTCGCAGTAGGATTCAGACTGCCGAACGGAAATTTTTGAGGGGTTGTATTGGTGCCACAAGGAGAGAGAGGATCCGCAATGAAGAGATACGAAACTGCCTAGGAATTTATAATCTAAATGGCAAAATTGACGAGTACAGGAAAGCATGGAGAGACCACATTGATAGAATGGAGGACACACGAATACCAAAACAGATTCTGAAATATAAGCCAAGAGGAAATCGAAACATAGGAAGACCGAAGAGAAGATAGATAGACCAATAGAAGGAGACGCACCGGAACGAAAGTTCTAATGCTTGCAGCAGCAGAAGAAGAAGAACTTTTATAATAATATAATTTAAATTAATGCATATTGTAAATAATTGCAACTTCGTATCATGGTTATCTTATTCGACATTTTAGTCATTTTATTTTATTTAGACATGATAGAGGTACTTATCAATTAATCATACATACTATTCGTGTCAAATGATTTTATTTATTTAACTAAATTCAGGTATAATACATTATGTACCAAAAAATAATAATGTGCGCTTTATAAAAGTTTCCACAATTCCAAATTTCTGTGCTTATTCGCAAGTCAGAAATTTACGAGAATAAAATTCGAGGGTCGGGCAGAAGTCATGGCAACTTCTTTTTCCTCAAAAGAAATGTAATCATAGCGCACAATTTCATTTGTAGAGTGAGAGAAATGCTGCAGTAAGGTGTATTCACATTCAGAGAGGTTTCTGTGAGTGTCTGTATTAGTACAGAAAGAAACGTGAAATGGGTTTTCCAACTACCGCTGTACGAGATAAATGTAACGTGTTTCGAGCAGTGTTCGTTCTTCATGACAGCCGTTCTCCATTGTAGAAATGCTCGAGAATGTCACAGGGAATTGGTGGAAGTTCTAGGGAATAATGTCTTTCCATACCGGACAGTCGCGAGATGATCACGAGGATTTCTGCGAGGACGCATAGCAACCAGTGACCAGCAATGCACGTGGCGTTCTGTAAGAATGCGGACAGACGTGGCATGTGAAGTAATCGAGCACGTGCCGAAACGAGCCTTTAGAAAGCGTGCATAATGCTTTTGAAATGTTGTAAACTCGTATATACGAAAATGCTTTGGAACACGAAACCAGAACTGTGATTTCAAAATACTTTATTAAATATAAGAACAATTTTGTTGTGTCGTTATATGTCCATGTACTCAGTTCATACTCTGCCTTTGATGTGTATATTTTGCATTTTCCGCCCGTACTCGTATTCTCATAAAAAAATTATTGTCATGACTTATGTCCCAACCCTGGTATTAGACGTTTCCTGTTATTGGTTACTCATTTATTGGCATAGTTAAAAGAAGAACACAAAATTAAGAAAACGTCAAAAATGTAGTATAAGAGGCGATAGGTGGCAGCTGGCACGAGTATGTGGCAACTCCGGATAGCTAGCCCAAACCAAAGGAAATAGAAAACTAATACGGAAAATCTGTCCCATTCTGTAGCACCACTAGTTTATATCATTCATTCAACTTTTCTCGTGCCCTGAAGTTGTGTGAAACCGATATGTGTGTGTGTGTGTGTATATATATATATATATATATATATATATATATATATATTATATATATATATTTCATTAGTTTCAAACAGAAATTACGCAAAAACGACTAGTTTTTTATTAAAAAATTGTAAATAACATTTTTTGAAGAGCTAATTGCGTACAACAGGCGTTGTCTGAGGCAAAAATCTGTCTTCAATTTTGTAGTTTTAATTTTTTTTCCAACTTTCGAAAAAAACGAGCTATATCCGAAAATGGGGCTACTAGTTGTTGCTAATTTGCTATACAAAAATAACCTGTGTCGCTCTTCATTGACTCTTATTAAACATCCGTCCAACTTGACATCAAGTTAGCATCGCAATCACAAGAAAAACCAAGAAATTACAATTAAAAAATAATTACATGAGAATAGATCGCTTTTTTGTTACTCAATTCTGCTCATAAAATACATTTTGTTACTCTTGAAACAAAACCAATGTAATTTTACGAAAAAAAATTCTAACGTGTGTCAAGTTAGCACGCTATCACAAGAATAAAAAATTAATTACTTGGAAATTTGTAGCTTTTTACATTCCCGTATACATATGTAATATACGTAGTATAGGATAGTTATGTAATGCGCGAAAAAACGACAATTTTTTGGCAGGGAAAACTCATTGCCGGGCCCTGATAACGAAAAAGTGGATAAATTAAGTTCCTAAATGTAGAAAAAAATATTTTAACACGTGGTATAGCCAGATTCCTGTTTTGTGCGTCCTTGATAGAAACTAGAGGTGCTACAGAATGACACACACTTTCCCGTATTAGATTTCTATTTCCTTAGGCCTCGGCTAGCTATTCGGACATGACTCTTGCCAGCTGCATCTATCTTTGCCCAAACTACATTTTTTTCATATTTTCTTAATTTTTCGATTTCTAATAGTAGATCCGAAATATTATTTTAAGAATATGAAAGAACAATAAAACCTCCTGCTAAATTGCGATTTTCTTTGAAAAAATTTGAAATCTTTTTTAAGAAAATGGCGTTAAGCGCTATTGTAAATGCGAAAATTGAAGCTCTTTTTCACTGAAATCTTTTGTGATTTCCAAAACTTCATTAGAAGTCATTGCATTTGAAGCACATTAACTCACAAATACAATAGTCTTTACAAATTGCTGTAAATGTGCATATTAACGGATCAATTTGGGGTATTTTTTGTTTATCAAAAATTCAGAAATGTAATTTTTTTTGAAAGATCTCTCACATCTTTCATATGCAAATTACCAGCAATTTGTAAACACTCTTGTATTCCTGTGTGAATGTGCTTTGAATGCCTTCAAATGAAGTTTTTGTAAACTCAAATATTTTCTGTGAAAAAGAGCTTCAAATTTGCATTTTTAAGCACATCATTTTTACGAATCATTTTCGTAAAAAGGCTACAAATTTTTAAAGGAAAATACCATATAGGATGAGGTTTTTATGTTCTCTAATATTCTAAAATTAATATTTCCGTTCTACGATTTAGAACCGAAAAACTGAGAAAATGTCAAAAAAATCGGTGGCGATAAATGGTACTGACGTACTTCGGTGGCGATAAATGGTAGCTGGGCAAGAATATGTGGCAATTCCGAATAGCTAGCTCAGACCCAAGGAAATAAAAAACTAATACGGAAAAGCCTGTGCAATTCTGTAGCACCACTAGTTCGTTATCAGGGTCCGGCAATGATTTTTTTCTGACGGAAATCCGCCGTTTTTCGCGCAGAATTACATACCTTTCCCTATAATATGTATATTACTCCGACAGAGTCGCGACAGGACGCGATAGAGTCGCCTATGAAGTAATTTTAATTAGATGTAGGTTGTTGAAGTAATGATAGTGTAAATAATACAAAAGAGGTGCGTCAGTGACACAAGAGAGGAAATCCTCAGACTATTATAAATAACGCAAGAAAGGTCAAAACAATCTTGAACTCTCCAACCATCCAATATATACATACTATGTAGTGCAAATCTACCACCATGTATAAAAATTGTTCTGTCAATAAACAATAAACGCTACTTATACTCCGTATATACGTACTTATACGGGAAAGTAGAAAACCATCAGGGGACTCCCTGAAGTGTATTTCTATTAAAATCTCGAAATCGATTTTTATCGTATATTACTCCGTATATACATGCATATACGAGTGTTGCTACAGAATAGCACAGACTTTCCCGTATTAGTTTTCTATTTTGTTTGGTCTCGGCTAGCTATTCGGACTTGCTATATTCTCTTGTAAGCTGCCATCTATCGCCGCCCAAAGTACATCTTTTTGACATTTATTAATTTTTCGGTTTCCTAATAGTAGAACAGAAATATTATTTAAGAATATTAAAAAACAGTAAAATCTCGTCCTAAATGGCAATTTTCTTTGAAAAATTCGATGCCGTATTTAAGAAAATGACGTTTAAGGCACAACTGTAAATGCGAAATTTGAAGCTCTTTTTCACATATAATTTTTGAGTTTTCGAAAAACATCATTAGAACTCTATTGAAGTTTATCAATTGACAAATACAATAATGTTTACAACTTGCTGGAAATGTGCATACTAACGGTGTGAGGAGATCATTCACAAACTTACGTTTGTACAATTTTTGGAAAAAAACGAAAATACCCCTAATGAACTTTACGTCATATTAAAGAGTGCATTTAGCACTATCAGTTCGAAAAGTTTGAAGAAAAATTTGGGAGAAATTTTTTGAGAAAATGGTGTTTGAGCATTTCTGAAAATGCGGAAATTTGAGCTTCTTTTCTCAGAAAACTGTTGAGTTTTGGATAAACTTTACTTGGCATTATTTAAAGCACATGTACTCATCAATATAATAATGTGAGCAAATCGCCGCTATGTAAATACTAAAGACGTGAGAGACAAAAAAATTATATTTTGGAACTTTGGAAAAACAAAAGAATAGAGCAGTATGGCGTTTATGTCATCTCGTAGAGTACATTAGGCACTATCCTGACCAACAGTTTAAAGAAAAAAATTAGAGCTGTTTCCGAGAAAATTGTAGTACATATTGCACGCAGTGTTGCGCGAAAACTACTAAAATTAAAAAAAAAAAAGTGCATGAACGTAATGAAAGAACTCACTATGGAGAACAAATTTTATTTGAAGAAAAAATCTCTGTGTTTAATTTTGTAGTTGTAGGAAGAGGCCGAAAAAATTCAAATTTTTCCAATTTTCGAAAGTTCTGAGTTAACCGTGAAAATCGGACGTATGCCACCTTCATAAGTGTATTTTACTCTATTCTTACAAGAAATTTAAAGAAAAAATTTGGAGCCGTTTTTGAGAAAATTATGAAAACGTCCGGGGGGCTTCATGTAAAGTTCCCCCACATTTTGAAGAAAGTTTTTCAAAATTTCAAAGCTGCGACTAGAGCCAGAATTTTCAAAAACTCATATTGAAAACATCTCAGGGGCTTCATGTAAAGTACTCCAAACGTTTAAAGAGTGTTTCTCAAGCAGATGTTCGAGTCGTGCCAGATCGACTAGAGAATATTCATTTTGTAAACGAATAGTTCATGCGCATGAGTTGTTTACAGATGCACAGATGGACGGACGTTTGAAACAATCATCAAGGGCCTACTATTCATGAAATTTCACTATATAACATGTTAGAGGAAATAATTTACTACATTTTGGAACACGATTTATCGAGGTTTTTTGTATCAGGGTCTCACAATACTAGTTTTCCTGTCGAAAAATCACCGTTTTTTGTCGCAGCATTAATAAATTTCCCTGTACTAACGCCATTTTACTCCGTATGCCTTAATTGGTACGTACTATTTTCTGTATGGTACGTACACGAGAAAATAATATACGGATGAAGTATTAGATTTCCAATCACAGTATCCCCGTTGTATCCCAATATCACAATTTCATCATTGAAGACAAAGTAATGTTTTACATTAATGAACTTTATTTTAAAAAAACAAACGAATCAATACGCAATCATATGCCAGACCTTTAAAGATATCTGGAAATTGCAACGTTTTTGTAAGGTTTCTAACGGCAATCTGAAGTTGGAATTACTGGACATTTTAGACCAATAACTACATCAATAACCGTAAATGCTTTTAGATACACCAAACTCCCATTCGGAATTAAAAGTAAAAATCAAATTAGAAGTAATTTTTTTAAAGGCAAACAATTCATTATTAAGTAACATTGCCGCAAGTTCGAATGGGAAAGGTAATTGAATCGGTTATTTTAAAACTCCGTAAGTCACTCTCTTTCGAATATTTGTTTTTTGTGAGTAAATAGAAGCCACAGGACATGTACTTCGTTCCATTTGTAAATCTTGTAAATCGGAATAATAGAATAGCCGTGAGAACATTGCAAAGTTATGGTTTGGTTTTGAAACTCTGTAAGTCATTGAATGACTGTGTATGTATGTTATACAGTGTATATGACTGGGCTATCACTGGGAGATTGGTTAAAAGGAATGTACATTACGGAAATATTCTCATGTACTATCATAGAAACAAATATTTCAAGCAACGTTTCTATTGTTTGAATCATGTTTGATGTAGACGCGTATTGTCATTTTACGTAATCTATACTAATATATAAAGACAGAACTGCACTGACTTACAGCGCGATAATCTCTGAATCTACTGAACCAATACCGATGAAACTTCTATACTAGCTTCCTTTAAAGTGTGGACTACTACAGGCTATGATTTACAATAACAAACCTTAACATATTCACAAAATAATTACTTTTCTGGACTTTTTTAGCCTAACATTACTTCGTAGATTCAAGAGTGCATCAATGTTCAATTGTTTAGCTGCGCGCCACCTGAGGATGATGACTATCTACGATTGAGTTCATCTATGCAGGAACTGCGTGTCTGTGGGAAAGAGATTATAATATACTATAAACCTCCTTGGAGTGAGCTGTTTGTTGCATTGCACTTTCCATTGTTTAAGCTGAAATGTTCATATTTAGGAAAGATAATGGCAGTTTTCTTTATATATGCAAATAACTTGAATATGATTTTAATTGCATCTAGGCGTGAATGTATCAAGTGTAGAAGAGACATGAAATTATTGAAAAAACAAATTTTGCTGACGGAAGTGCTTGAAATTGTCGCAAAACGGTGTAAATGCACACATCTGTTCTGCGTGAAAAAGTGACTGGGTTAGTGATAGTAAATTAAACATGTTTATATTAATCGCGCAACTTTTCTTGACCGATGACCTTGCTTCCCCCTCTCTGGCACAATAAACAGTTGACGGCAAAAGCTCGCAGCGAGCACTGATGACAACTTTCCAAACACATCTTCACTGGCGCGAAATAGAAACTTTTTTCTGTTGAAGACGAGAAATTCTGTCCGTGATTTTCTCCAAAAAATCTAAAGAAATGATCGAAGCAGGTGAAGATCCATCATAGGAGATACCTCGAAAGTTAGAACGCAAATTATTCAGAAAGTTGCAAAGACGTCTGATTCTCCAGAGATTGGCATTGCTTCATATAATCTAGTGGCCAATTTCGTAACTAATACCCCCACTCCACCCGCATTTCTTCAATCCATCGGTCAAGAAAAGTTGCGCGAGTAATACGTATTTGCGAGTTGAACGAGCCAATGTGAAGCATATTATGAATTATTTACGTGTTAGGCTTAAACTGTGACCACGAAGTCTACAAGTCCTTGTAGACTTCGTGACTGTGACAAATGGATTAACTTTTGTACGAAGTGATTTATTATAGTAGAGAGTGAAAGTGTACCTTTAGATGGTAAAGAAATGATTATTTAAATTCGATAGTAATTTTGACAAGAAGTATTAGTGAAGTAAAAGAGACATTTGAAAGTTTTCTTTATAAATACGCGAGAAGAAGAAAACTAGTGGTGCTACAGAATGGCACAGACTTTCCCGTATTAGTTTTCTATTTTCTTGGGTCTTCCCTAGCTATTCGGAATTGCCACATACTCTTTCTTGCCAGCTACCATCTATCACCGCCAAAAGTACATTTTTTTTGTCATTTTCTTAATTTTTTCGGTTTCCTATTGGTAGAACGAAAATATTAATTTTAGAATATTTAAGAACACAAAAACCTAGCCGTAAATGGCAATGTTCTTTTAAAATTATGTGCCGTTTAAGAGAAAATGTCGTTTTAGCACTGCTAAAAATCCGAAATTTGAAGCTCATTTTCGCAGAAAATGAATTGAGTTTTCAAAATACTTTATTTGAAGTTATTTGAAGCACTTACACTCACAAATATAATAATCTTTACAAATTGAGATAATGTGCATAATAAGATGTGAGATATTTCAAAAACTTTACATTTATATAATTTTGAAAAATCAAAAAAATAACTCAAAATAAATTACCCTATACTAAAGGGTGTAATTAGCACTATCCGTTACAAAAGTTTCAAGAAAAAATTGCAGCCATATGAGAAAATGGCGTTTGAGCATTTCTGAAAATGCCGAAATTTGAGCTACTTTTTCACAGAAACACGGTAGTGTTTTTCGAGAGACTTTACTTGACATTATTTCAAGCATATATACTCGTAAATATAATAATGCGCAAAAATCGCCGATAATGTAAATATTAACGACGTGAGAGACAAGTAAAAAAATTTACATTGTTGTAATTTTTGAAAAAAACCAACGATAGACCAAAATGGCTTTTATGTCATTGATAGAGTACATTTACTACTATCCCTACAAAAGTTTAAAGAAAAATTTGGAGCCGTTTTTGAGAAAATCTTGTTTTTGTAATTTTTTAAAATTGCACATATTGCACGAAAACTACCAAAATGTTGAAAAACATTTACATGACCTTTATTAAAGAACTCAAAATGCAGAACAAATTTTATTTGAAGAAAAAATCTCTATCTTCAATTTTGTAGTTGGAGTAAGACGCCCAAAAAAAATTCAAACTTTCACAATTTTCGAAAATTCAGAGTTTTACGTGAAAATCGGACCTATGCCATGTTAATAAGTGTATTTTACTCTGTTCATACAAGAAATTTAAAGAACAAATTTGGAACCGTTTTTCGAGAAAATTTTGAAAATCCCCGGGGGCTTCATATAAAGTACCCCCAAATTTTGAAGAATCTTTTTCAAAATCTCAAAGCTTCGACTAGAACCAGATCGACTGGGGAATATCCATTTTGGAAGAAATCGTACGTATGGTTTAGGCGCTAGCAGTGTTCACAGACGGACAGACGGACAGCGGACGGACGTTTTCCTTTCAATTGGGTTTACGTTATCAAGGACCTAGAAATAGGGTTTCTGGCTACACCACGTGTTAGGAGATTTGTTTTCTTAATTTAGCAACTGGTTTTACCCACTTATTCGTTTCACTGCCCGGCAATTAATTTTTTTCCGCCGAAAATGGCCATTTTTTCGTGCATCATTACATAACTTTCCCTATACTACGTATATCACTCCGTGTATACGTACGTATACGGAAAGTAAAAATATGAAAAAGAGTATGTTTACAATGTGTCAATTAATAGAAAGTATTGGTACCACTGTATAATACACAAAATTTCGCGAAGAGAATACACGTGAGAAATGCATTTTTTTTACATTTTTTGTTAATGTTAGTTATAAAGTGAGTGAAATTGAGGGAAGGAAATCACAATAAGAAAACACTGTGAATATTTTTTTAAATGAGAAAGTCAGGAACACCGGTTATTCCAGATGAGTGATTGGCAGAGAGGCCG
>JAHLJT010004804.1:0-22997 GCA_031308135.1 Acheta domesticus | reverse complement strand
CAAATCAGCATAATTTAAAATTACCAAATTATGGAATGCTTCAAAGACTTATAGAACGTCGGAATTATTTATTTTGAAGAAATCTTGTATGTTTATAATGTTGAAAACAATTGCCGAAGCAGTGCATAATTTTGACATAGAAATTCATCGTTTTCGGCATATTAAGCGTTAGAAACGTATATTTTGGCAATAGAACTCGGACATTGAGCACAAGTAGTAATAAAGAAATGTAATGTCATGTCAAAATAACTAATATTTAGATTTTAGAAAATTTTATGAAACAACAATAGAGGATGCAAGAATGGAATTTGCCGGCATGTTAAAAACAGTAGACAACATGAACTTACATGGTGAATCACCACTGATTTCGTGTCACTTTTGAGTCAGAGCTTGTGAAGGCAAGACCGAATTCATGTCAGGCTGTTTTAAGATTTTTTATGCAAACCGAATTTAGAATATTTTATCGAACAGTGCAGTGCTAACAGACATAGAATTTTTATCGCAAGAATTAGATACTGACGCGGCAAATACTTAAAAGGAAAAAGTTTATTTTGTATGTGCTTCGAAAAATCGCAGTCGCAAGTAATTAAAAAAATTCTTGGAGGCTATGGTTTTCTTGTGGAAGTTGGTGGATGCAGTTCTGGTGTAAGCTGATCTGTCGGCGCGTGCAATTGGGCATGCAAAACTGGTGACCGTATTTGGGGCAACGACGCCGTGCCGGCTGCATCTCGACAAAGGGAAGTGCCCGCATTTTTTTGCGTAGTATTCCAAGTTAAATCTGTACAAGACCAAGAATGTTTAAGACAGAATAAGTTAAATTCTTTGCAAATTAGTTGAGAGAGATGCTGAGAAGTATTTTATAAAGCATAATGCATGTGAGTGGTCGCTGAGCAAAGTTATAAAAAAAATAAATGTTTTTTTATTAACAAATGGTCAACATACGTACAAAAAAGAAAATTAGATCAATACTTAAAAAAAAAATTTAAAAAAATCCTACACAAATTAAATAGAAGTCAGTTGGTTTTATTTGGATTTTAAGTGTTATTGTAGCATATTGTATTGTTGACGTTGCAAAGCGAGTGTGTATGTGTGAGTCTTTGTATTGCTGTATTTACATGTTGTCTAGTGATCGGGTAAGGGCTTTATGAAAGCAAAAAGAATTCCATGTTAACACTTATTTTGAAAGGAAATAAATTAATGAGAACGGAATTTCCAAAGTTCTCCCTTTTCTCACAAAAAGATGTGTAATTATTTTGAATTAAATAGAAGCCTGGGTATGCTGCAGTATTGAACGTTAGTTTACAGGTAATTCCCTTAGGGGCCAGCCACGACCTGCGACCAACGAAATTTTCTGTAACCACGTGATAAATAAACTGTAGTGATTTTGGCGAGAGGGTAAGGAAAAGATTAAATGATATAACCGTTTCAGTGGCACCATAACGAAGGGCCAGATCGAATGAATTATCGGTTACAGTGGCGCCTATAATGTGGGGCCAGATGACATGTATTACCCGGTTACAGTATGAAATACCGATACACAATATTGTGTAAGATATTGTATTTTTATAATAATTAATAGTTACTTTACATAACATGTAAAAAATCATTAAGCTTGACATTGTAAATTGGACCTGGGATACAAATTGAACATTTGACATAACAAAGGTTTTAAAGAATAATTTTAACAATATATTTTTATTAAATTTTTGACATTCTAAGGCACTTTGCTGAAATAATCAATATTTGTTAGTTTGCGAAAATCTACATAGTAATCACATATAACTTATTATTTTATTTTATGTATTACAATAAAAGTGTATGATCTGTTTATAAAATATTATCATAAAAGAATCAAAACTATAAAATACGGAGGAGTTTCAACACATAGGGAACAAGAATTGCTTTCTAGTTGAATACCAATGCTGCTATTCTTGCGAAAGTAAGCTAGCTATCACTGTTAAGTTATTTTCGAGTCACTCGACCAATTTATAGCTTTTGATTTAGTTCCTCACAACAAACTTCTAAATAAAATTATAAAATCAAAAGTAGATCCTTGAGTAGTCACCCGGATTAAGAAATTTCTCCAGTCGGATGCAGTGAGTTCAAATTGACTTTGTATGAAATTTATGTGAAGTCTGATGTCCCTCATGGAAGTGAGTCAGGGCTGGTCCTTTTTCTTATGTATATTAATGATATCAGTGCCAAAATTTGATCGATAATCAGACTCTTCACGGATGACTGTAAAGTATCGGAAAATTAGAGACAAATATGACATTCCTCAGTTGTAAAAAGATTGACAAAT
This sequence comes from Acheta domesticus, assembly GCA_031308135.1. NCBI lineage: Eukaryota > Metazoa > Arthropoda > Insecta > Orthoptera > Gryllidae > Acheta > Acheta domesticus. The sequence goes on along the minus strand of JAHLJT010004804.1, from coordinate 20,695 downwards.
TTGATGAATTGATCAGATGGTCCCAGGGAATAAATGAAAATAAATCCAGATAAAAACAAAACAATTAGTTTTACGAAGGCTGGAACACAGGAAACACTCCACTATACAATGGGTAGAAGTAAAATTCTTAAGTATGTAGTTGTAAAAATCTGGGCATAATAATTCAAAGCAACCTCAACTTCAATGATCAAGTATGATATACTACACAGAAAGCTTGGAAAGCTCTTAGTTTTGTTATGTGCATATTATGGAACGCTAACTGTAACACGAAAATGCAGAGTTAGGAACTTTGGTTTGTCCCATAATGGAATACTGAGTGGTTAGCTGGGATCCTGATAGGGAAGGTCAGGTTAAAGGGTTAAACTGAGTGCAGAAAAAGTGACTAAATTCACAAACAGAAACAACAGGTCGAATATCAATTGGGAATCTTTAGTTACATGGAGAAAGGCAGCATGACTATATGCCCTCTTCAAGGTTTACAGAAAGCAACAGTGCATGGAAAGCTATCAGTGAAAAGACTTGAAATGCCATGTTACTTAAGTAGAGGCAACCATTCACACAAAATAAAACGTAGAAAGCAAAGAACAGATAAAAGAAATTTCAGGTTTGCAAAGAGGACCATTATTGATTGGAACAATTTACTTGCAGAGGTGCTGACAACCCTTCCCAGAAGGGTGTGAGTTATGCATTGAGAGTTCTTAAGGGCGCAAGTGTATAGTACGTGCAGTGAAGTGTAGTGGTGTTGTTCAGGAAAGGGAAAGGCCAATAAAAGTGTGGGAAAAGTTTGATGTGTGTAATTGCTTTATGTATAAATTACTGGTTTAAAAAAATGCAGAGAAGTGAAGTAGAGACAGTACAGAGTAGAGACACAGTTTTAATCTATTTTTTTGTATAAGACTGTGTCCATTTTATTTTCATTTGTTTTATTTATCTTTTGCAATATTCATATATATTGTGTTGCATTTAAAAAAAAAAATTTTTTTTCTATACTATTCACCAATTTATTATAAGTATGATCTCATATCCATGACAGATCAGAGTAGTATTGAACTGAAATTAAATATAAAACTGAAATACTTCTGTCAACAATGTACTGGAGATTGAAAGTCATTTTGAAAATTCTCAAGTCCTTATCAGAAATGGAGGAGAAACAAGACAATCTTGATACAGTAGCCAAATCTTTGGAACTTTTAAGAATAATACTGGTGAACTGCTAAAAATCACTGAAGAATGGCCGAGAACTCTAGAAAGTGAAATGAGAAAAATGATTCTATTGTTGGTGTCCAGGACACTGATGCTCAATACGATGAGTTTATAAAAAGGCAATGCAGGGCTAATAATGTTATATTTTATTACGTTGCCAAGTCTGATAATCCAGTTCTAGGTGAGCTCTTGTTGAATAATGAGCTAATAAATTACCACTGGGATTTTGAAATGTGATTTACAAGTATAAGAATTGATGTGTTGGCATAACTCCCATTCAAAAGAACCAAAGTAGTAAGATAATTCGGATATTCCAGTAAGTCCAAGCCTCCCAAAGATACCAAATTTTTTTTTCCACAAAAGAAAAATTCTTTTGAGGGGATATCAGTATCAAGTAAAAAACAATTCAATACAAAATCAGAAAACATTTTAAGTTTTAATGGTAAGTCTACAAATGACCAATGAACATTATGAATTTGAAACTCGACTGTATCGTTCAATTTTCAATTGTGTCAATAAAAAAAGGTTTTTTTTTTAGTAAAATAGATTTTTAAATCCAGTTTGAAAACCTGAAATTAAAAATTTGCTGAAAATTTTTAATAAGTAATCAATGTGATCTACAAAGGTCAATCTTCCATCGAAGAATACCCAAACGTCTTTAATAATTTGCACATGTTGAAGAGGAACATCAGAAAGTGTGACTGAGTTTTTCTTTTGATGTACGCTCACCACCTACATTTACTTACAATTAAAATGCATTATACTAAGTGAGCACCCCGTGGTAATTGAATCAGAATAAATAGGTAGAAGCAAATATCATCTAAGCACAATCATCTCAAGTGTTCAATGAAGCAGAAAAATTTAGTTATTGGCAAACCACAGAAACAAACATGACTGTGAAGCTCATGGAGATATCTTTAATAAAAACTACAAACAGTAAAGGACCCAAGTGGGAACTCTGACATAACTTCAATTACATCAGAAATAAACTGTTTATACTACATACATTGTAAGATCTGTCAAATAAAAATCGATCAATTTAACACAACATCTGATTACACATATGAGCTTCAGTTTAATAAGTATAACAGAACCTTATCGAATGCTTTCGCAAACAATCCATGTTTTTGATATCGAGGACCCATAATACGAGTTTTTTCTGTTGAGAAATTGCCATGTTTTGCCACAGCATTACAATACTTTCTCTACACTTCATAAGTAGTATGAAAGAAAGTACAAGATGTAGTAATTTGTAATGATCAAGTTGCAATAATCCAAAGCTACTTTTTAAATGTGCACTTTCACACTTACTAATTAAATTACTACTGTGCACTTTCCTACCCAGTTAGAAAGTTCTCATATTAATTACAATTAATTAGTTTATTACAAAGGCACCAATTTGGAAAAATTGAGGAAAAACAGAAAAATGGCTCATTAATTAAAATCAGTGATTTAAAAAAGAATCATCTGATTGAATACACCTAATTATTTAACAATATCAGAATAATGTTTGTATAAGTACAGTGAAACCCCTATTTTACGTTCCCGATCTACGTTTTCCCGGAATTTACGTCATAAATTAGTGGTCCCGTTTTAAACTTCCATATAAGCAATGTAAAATTTTCCTCGATTTTACGTTTACAACGATTTTACGTTTTCCTCGATCTTACGCCTGATTTGTTAAGTCCCACTGTGTAGTGAAACCCCGATTTTAAGATTTTTTTTTTTTTTTTTTTTTTTTTGCGCGCGGCAAATTGCGAATTTAGACGGACTTTCTGAAAGAAAAGGCGGCGTTGGCCGATGCCTGAGGGTGATGGGGATACATATAATGTTGTGATTTGCTATTCGCCGTTGACGGAGAAGGGGACACTATCACCCAATCAGGAGCTTCGTTAAGGCGTCTCCCTCTCCACCGCGTGATAAAACGTGGGAAGCGGGAATTGGAAAGCCTCTGTATGTGTTGATTAATGTTGTGAGTGGTTGGTTGAGTAAAGTTCCGGGAATCTTAGCCACGTGTTTCATTTCGAGTGTGTTTGTCGCCAATTGCTGTTTTTCTGTTTTCTGGACGTGTTGCTTTATTGAAGAAAATGTTTTCGCACGCGGGGAAAAACGCAAATCGTTTTCAATAGATGAAAAAATGCGTATTTTAGATGAAGTAGATGCTCACGTCGGGAAACGAGTAGACCTCGCCGCCAGAATGGGTTTAAATGTGACCACTTTAAATTCCATTGTAAAACAGCATGAACAAATTGAGAAGTGTTTCTCGAGATGCGGCCCTTCGTTTTCGAGGTCGCGAAAAATCGTTGAAAATGTCTCCAATGGAAGAATTGGAAACTACCCTCGCGAGTTGGTTCAAGCAAGCGAGAACTTCGAATTTAGCCATCGAGGATCTCATTTAAGAGAAAAGGCGCTACATATAGCAACACGACTAGGAATTGAAGACTTCAAGGCGTCCAATGGCTGGCTGGACCGCTTCAAAAAGCGCCAAAATCTAATATACAAAACTATATCAGGAGAATCTGCAAGTGTAAATCCCGCCACCGTTTCGGACTGGAAACAGCAACTATCACGAGCTAACGGAGGGCTACGAAATGAAGAATATTTTCAATGCCGACGAAACTGGACTATTCTTCAATCTCCAGCCCAACAAAACCTTGGCATTTAAAGGGGACCCGTGCCATGGAGCACCAAAGCAAAACAGAGAGTCACCGTGCTACTGGCGTGCAATGCCGACGGAAGCGAAAAACTGCCTCCTTTGGTTATCGGGAAGTTCCAGAACCCCCGATGTTTCAAAAACATTAAAACTCTTCCGACAAAATATAAAGCAAATCAAAAAGCCTGGATGACTGGAAAAATTTTTGAAGAGTTTCTAGTACAATTAGATAGGCAGATGGGGGCCAAGAATCGAAAAATTGTACTTTTTATTGACCAGTGTGCTGCTCATCCAAAAGAAGTAAGTGGGCTGCGAAATGTTAAAGTAATATTTTTCCACCAAACTGCACCAGCCAGCTACAGCCACTGGACATGGGTATCATCCATTCGTTTAAGTGCCATTATAGGAAGCAGCTTATAAGAAAAGCTGTTGCAATGATAGATGGTGGATACTTGAAGATGTGTCAGAAATGAAATTGAACATGCTTCAAGCATTACATTTTGTTGCGGAAGCTTGGAGACAAATATCTCCTGAAACAGTACCAAAATTGTTTCAAAAATTGTGGATTTCAATTTGAAAAGAAATGGAAAATATTGATCTCCCAATTTTAACACCACATGAAAAGGAAGACTGGCTTTCATTGAAGCCCTGTGACTGTGACTTTCAAGATTATGTGAGGGTGGACAATGACCTAACAACTTGTGAGCTTTCATTGAAGCCCTGTGACCGTGACTTTCAAGATTATGTGAGGGTGGACAATGACCTAACAACTTGTGAGGTTCAGTCTATTGACCAGATATTTGATCAAGAATCTCCCGCTACAGGAAATGAAATGTCTGAACGTTGCGGATGAGGAGAGGAAGACGAGGAAAAGATTACCTTCATGCAAGCTGTTAGAGACTTGAACAGCAAGGAAATATTTTCAACAGTTTCATGTGGAAGACAGTGTGTTTATTTCATGCAGTGACGTTGAAACAAACTCTATGCTGTAAACAGCATGGAAACACAAAGCAAATGTCCATTTTAGATTGGGTGAAAAAGTGATTGTTTGCAGTTCTTCCCTTTAATGTATTATTCAGTTTTAATGTTATTTATTATTTTTAGAATGTGTTTTGTTTTGTTTTTTTAGAATTTTTTGTTTTTAGATATTTATGTATTTTAAAAAGTTTTGTAGGAGTTTAGAGTTTTGTGTATTTTTTGAATTTTGTGTATTTTTTAAATTTTGTGGGATTTTGGAATTTTGTGTATTTTTTTAAAATTTTGTGGGCTTTTGGAATTTTATGGACTTTAGAATTGAGTTTCTAAAATATAATAGTGTTCTGGATAAAATCTGTGCAGAAAAATCATTTTCCCTCGATTTTACATTTTCCTCGATTTTACATTTTTTTTTTACCAGTCCCTGGAATGGCGTAAAATAGGGGTTTCACTGTATTAGTCTACATTTGTTAATTAAATCCATTCCCAGTTCTCCCTCTTTTAAAAATGTAGTTTAAATACAAAGTCATCCTCACAACCTTACCACTTAAAATAAAAAGAACTGTAGTGGACTGTGGTGGCAGAAAAAATATGTGCAAAGGGCGAAGTTCATCTCAATGTACATTTGAGTGAAATCTTCTTACCTGTGATTATCTGGTTGAGGTTGCCCTGTGGTTTGGCTGAAGTGACAACTTTACGCCTCTTGGAGGGCATCCCAGATAAATATGCATCGCTGAAGGGCGTCTGAGGATTCTGACGCCGCTGGCGCTGAGAGTCACGGGCAATTATTGGAACCCATTCCTGATGAACCATCAAGAGCACTCAGTTTGGCCTTACACTTAGAATTACTTTTTGAATTAATTTTAATGATTAAATCATCCCTCAGTCATAGGACACTTTGCTCTGCCTTGTGCATGCAAGCCACTGCCTTAACAAAACAATGAAAGACTATTTGGGGAATTTTTAAAATAAATCACTATCAGTTGGTATAGTTCTATCTGAAAGAACACCCTCGTTTATCACATATGAAAATAACAAAGTAGTAGAAAATTTCAGGTCCAGTATGGTCAAGAGTATGATTCCAAAACTTGTGAATCTACTGCAAAACAATTTGTTTTTAAACATATTTTATGATTGGGTACACCTCCCAAATAATACATCCAATTCAATTTGAGGGGCCAGGCATCACACAGATCGATTGAGACAATTGTGTTCGGATTACGCATTAAGTGTTGTTCACAGAGATGGATGGACAGATTTATTCAGAAAACTTTTATACATCAGTGTCCCCTGAAACTTGTGTTTAAAAATAAAAATACAAAGAAAAGAGAAGTGAGTAAACACTTCAGCATAAGGGAAATCATAAAGCACATTTTCAGCAAATTATCAACTCCATTTCTTGCAGAATTTGCCCAAAGGAGTAATTCTAAAGACAAATGTATGGACCAAACCATCCTTGGGAATGAAATTTGTGTGAAACAATAGTAAATCCTTACCGATGGCAGAACATTGTGCCAGGCCTCAGAGCCCAGCACTACATCAGGCAGCGGCTCTCCATCCACACTCAACGGTGGAAGTGGGGGACTGCGGGGGGATCCTGCACCTGCACCTGTACTCGCTGTCTCAGCTGCAGCTGCTGCTGCCACCGCCCCCTGAGCCTCAACTGAGACGGGCGCAGCCTGAGCAGGTGTGGATGCAGGTGCCTCCTCAGGGCTGGGATCTGTGTCCATGGGCTGCACAATGCAAAAGGGGCAAAGGGGCCCTCAATCACTTCACTCAGTATGTAATACAATAAATATGATTCAAGCTTGTTATATTCAAATTATTTTACTGAACAAAACATTTCACTTCATGAAAAAGTAACTGTGGACTCAAAATGAAATAGAGGAGAAATGATGTGGAATATAGAACAGGCCTTAAGCACTCTAAAAATTGGTGTGGTGTTAATTTAAGAAACAAAAATGGAAGTACATGTGGAAGAACAGTACAAGCACTCACTTCTGGCGTTGGTGTGGATGAGTGGTCAGTCTTCATACTTGAGGGTGTGCTGGTACTAAAGGACCTCTGTTGTGCTCCAGAATCAGTCTGCACTGGATGTACTCGATAAACTAAATATTCCCGAATTTCATCAAACGCCACATTTTGACGCTGCATGTAACCTTGCATGTGGCTCACAAAACTGTCAGTAGTCCACACCTGCAATGCTGGATGGATGCCTCTCGTCACTTCAGCCTAGGAAGAAAAGGGAGAAAGAGAGAAATGAAAGGAAAGAAAAAGAAAGAAAGAAAGAAAGAAAGAAAGAAAAGAAAAGAGTTTAATCGCAACATTTACACTGCCGTAAGACAGACATTTACAATCTTAAATCAAGTTTTCTTGACCCACGGTTAAAGATATATTAAAAATGTATGAGGATGACTGCATAGTAAAAGATAGGTCATATTTGTTCTGGATATAGCAATTTGACATGACTCCATAAAAAAGGTCATTGGTGTTGAGGAAATAAGGCTTTTCTGTGTTTTTAAATGGTTGATAATGAGATATAATTCTGGATACAAGTGTCTTAGAAAAATTTCTAAACAATTAACATTTACCACATAGCCACGAAGAATTCTGTCAAGTCCTTGTTCTCCATCAAGACAACAATGCAAAACAATGGCACTTATTTCTCGCAGGTACCTGGTGAACCATCTCACCATGTTATGGCCAAAGTTCACCTCATTCCCTGCAACAAGGCATTTTTCAATTCATCCACACACCAGATGAAGCACAAACAATCAGATCCAACATCTAAAACATAAACTAGACTTACCTTCTACTATTAATGAAATTAATTCTGGTATTCGAATCTGGTTGTAGCGAATTGTGGTAGTAACCAGATCCACATCTTCCCGTAATCTTACTTGTTGCTGAGAGGAAACAAAGCACACATGTTAAAAAATATTCTTCAGAATTTAGATTACTTTAAAACAAAGAAAAAAATTTAAGTCTGTTATCACATAGATGTATAAAAGAGTTCTGACATTTTTTAAAAGACATTTTTGATAAATCTGCATCTGTAGTATCTCCATGTTTGTTTGTTTTTATAAATGCCTTTTTCTTAGAGCGTTCAGCCTGTTTATTGGAAATAAAATAAAATAAAAACAAATAAATTATTTGAAAAAAATTAGACTATAGAGCCTGTTTCTAAAAAGGTCACAATACTTTTTCAAATCTTTAAAACAAACCAAAAAATCAAATTGATGGGATGTCTTACTAGACCTATTGTATTTATGTGAATATGACGAGGTTTTTTCCTAAAAATCTCAAAAAATGCAAGGTTATCTTACATTTGAAGATTAAGTTAATATGATTAGGGTTTAAGTTTTAACATTACCATTCCAGGTCACAGAACTCATAAATGTCAACATAACAATACACTGCAAAGACGATAAAAGTATCGCCCATATCTACAATATGAAAGTATATTTTTGGTCATATTCTCAGAAGCAACCATGAATTTGTCTCGCAATTCCCGGGCAATTCAGACTGTTTTTGAATGGATGGGTAAGAATCTCAAATGAATGGCATTGTATCAAATGAACATAAGGTGAAAACAAATGCCGAGATTTTGTTACACGAGGTGGGTGAAACAAGACCATGTGGAATTTCAGTTCGATGCCTGGCAAGTGCTAATCTGTATTTTGAACTGTTGAAGAAACAAAGGCCATCAACAAGTGTGGAACAGATAGAAAATCTGGTGACACAGAAGGGAATGTTTTTACGTGGTGTCTAATGAAAGACAAAGAACAATGCAAATTCAATGCACAAAACTTTTAAAAGGGCCTAAAAACTCAGAAGATGTTGCAGCATAGAAGGAGAACCACAAAGAAAGAAACTTTGATACAAGTCAAGATGAGGATAGTGGCAAAAAACACTATTATGATGATTTTAAGGAAGAATTTATGCAAGGTAATATCATAGAATTTGTGATTGGCAGGACTGAGATTTAAGTTCAGATTGGACAGATTCCCGCATTACACCCGATCCGCATTGAGCAAGTTTTACTGTAGTGTGTTAAGTAAATGCTGACATGTTTGCATAATAACATTATGGTTTAGAGTATCAAATGCCTTGGAGAAGTCTGTATATCTGATCACACACTACCAAACATGACAAAATAAACTGTGCAAAAGTAAGAAGATTGACTAAAGTAGATCTTGCTTTGATAAAACCATGTTGACTAATTGAAATATATGGCAAAATAGCAGCATATAAAATATTATAAATATGATTCTCTAAAATGTTTGAAAAATTGACTGAAAGTGAAATACGATGATGGTTTTCAATAACACCCTTGTCACCCTTTTAAAAACCAGACAGATTTTTGTAAGTTTCCAGAGATCTGGTAAGGTATCTGCAGAGTGCTTTCTTGAAAATCAACTGCAATGGAAAAACAAGTCATTCCGAACATTCACTGAGTAAAATTGAAGGCACATCATTAAGGCCAGAAGTTAGCTTAATTGGGCATATTTTTTAATTTATGAAATATAAATTCTAAATCAATATAAGAGGACATTTCCCAATAAGCCATCACCAGGAGCAATTTGAGATCAACATAAAGGATCTACATTTGTAAACAAAATAGTAAGGTAAATAGTAAAAACTAAAAAAATTTCAGGAGCCCTCTTTAAAATTAGGGGACGTCTTATATTCATGTAAATACAGAATTACAAATCATTTGAAAAATAATCTCATTTGATAATATATCTCTTTCTGCTTAAATAGAAGTTTATTGATGTTTCTTACAGTTATGAAACAAATACTCATTTATTCAGTAACCCCTAAGAGATATTCTCGATTTTGTGTAACAATAGCATGGTAAATTACTTTAATGAAATTCTTTGGCCAGAGAAACCCCAGATGAAATAGCAAGAGCTCTCAAAAAGATGCCAGGTGGAAAGATATCATTTAAAGAGTATACTACTAGACTTTTGAAGAACTCATAACAGTGTAGAAGAGGAGGTTGGCAGACCAGTTTTCAGACGTTTTGAGAATTCTTTTGTCTTTGTTAAAATTGCACACACCATTGAACCCTGTATTTCTCAAGAACAAATAATACCAATGGCCCAAGGCATGCTGGTTTCCAGGACCATTGTTACACTGCTGAAAAAAATTGAACCTCATACAATCTTCTTCCGGGAACCTTTACAGAAATACTTATTTATTATTATTAAAGAAGAAAGAAAATAGTTTGTGATTAAATGTTTTGATGTTCTTACCATGATTTGCAAATGTGGCCGGATTTCCTGAACAAATCGTTCCACAACACGAGCTGTGGTTTCAGATGTAACAGGCTGATTCTCAAAAGCAGTTTCCACCAGAAATTGGCGCATCTGTGGACGTATCCGGTTCAGAGATTCTCCATTTCCAAATGTCAAGTTTATTATGTCAGCAAAACTCATATTGCGACCCTGGGAATAAAACAATGTGACTAATTGATAGTAATACTGAAGAATCTGTTAAGTACTGAGATCTTTGTCTTAAACTGATCCTTAATTATTTATACAAAGTAAAAGAAAAAGAAAGAGCAGCAAATAGGAATTCACAAAAATGCACACATACACAAACATTAGTCAAACGATATTTTATACTTTTAAAGTACCCGTCTACCCAAGTTTTAACATTTTTATTTGTGGTATATATCTGAATTTAAACATGTTTAAATATGTTAACAAAGTCAAAAATGAAGGGGGAGGGGAGAATGATTTTATCTGATATAATTTGAAGATTGATAAGGAACTTTTATATATGTTACAGGGATTTGAATTAGAATATTTAAAAATCTCTGGTAACAATGACAATTTACAGTGCAATTTATTATTGCTAACTTGCATTTTCTGTAACAATTTCATATTTAAGCACAAGAATTGACTTTCAGTTATTAAATAGGAAATGAATCATACAATTATCTTTAAAATTAGAAGTTATATTTCAATTCGGGCCAAAGAATGAGTAACTTTAGGGAAAAATCAGATAAAGATTCATTAGCACTTCAATGCCCCAGGATGATACATTACACCTTTGACTTTGGTTTCCTTCTATCAACTTTCTCTGGCCTTTCAAGTATCTCCTCCTGGTTTTACTTTCAGGTATGGTCTGCTTTTTCGCTATTTGATGTTTCCTTGGGTCACATGCAGTCACTTCTCTCACATGTTACAATGAAAAACAAAAATTACACCTCCCAGAGAAATGTAATTTTGAGGTAGATGAGTACTTTCATTCAGTGTTTCTTAAAGTCTAAAACATCACATTTACTCTCGCACTTGTCAATGGGGAAAATATAGTATAATTTACCATGGTCATCAAAAAGTCCAAGATTAATGATGTGCCTGGACGATAGCCATGCTGTCCATCTGTCATGAGTAGATCTGCAAGATTCCCATCCATGTTGCCCAAGTTGAAAAGGTCACTGCCCATTATATTCGACATTCCCTATAAAAGAAAATTTATTCAGTACATGCCTTTTTGTTCTTAACACCAGGATTAAAAACAGAGTTCTACCTGAAATAACTGAGCCAACATGGTACTGTTCAATGCCTCTCGGGACTGCAACAAAAAGAACAAGCGATATTAAGAAACTGCTAAATATATCCTGAATACAAGACAATAGCGTTATTTGTTGACAATAATTTTGATCACATTTTATCAAACAGGGTATAATAATGCCAGCCTCCCCAATTACAAAACTTTTTTAATGATCCCTCAATGAAGGTAGACTACCTGTGGACTGGTTTCAAGCAATCATTGCACCACTGTAAGAAGTGAAATAACATGAAGTTAGCATAACATAGCATCAATAGATATCAAGAAAATTGATATGTTATGCTCAATACAAAAGGCAAAAGCATTGCATATTACTGCGTAAATATAGTTTGATGTATAGTAAAACTCTTCTTTTATGTACACAGAATTAACATTTCCCCATTTACACTGATTTTTACTACATTGCTTTTCACGTTGTGCGGGCACCATGTGTCTTATAGACAATCCAAGCATCGTTGCAAACAACACGTTTCTGACAAGCTGGTGTCGAAAATCCTGCCACCGTCGGGGCTCGAACCTAGGACCTCATGGTCAGAGTGATGCACTGAGCCATCTCCCCTATTATTGTTATTGTTGTTATTATTCCTATTATTATTATCATCATTATTCCTATAATTCACGACAAAAAGACATTATGAATTGGTTGTTTGTAAGGTCTACTCCAGGCTGCAACCAGCATCTCAGGAGTTGAATTTATTATTATTATTTTTATTATAATTCTTATAGCTGTAATTTTTTTTCATTAGCATCAGTATCTAACAGAAAGGGACTCTTTACATATATAATCTTAATAAAAAAATAATTCTGACAATGTATTTTGTAAATTTATTTCTGTAAGTATATTCTGTACTACTGTTTTGCTACTGTATTTCGTCCGACTACACTACTACTGTATTCTTTATCCTGGACATGCATAAGTTAATTAAAATAAATAAACTGTTGATTGTGCCAGCAAATAATGATTAATTAATTTACACAATAAACTTTACACTAAAACCAAGTAGATATTATGCACCTTTCATCTAAGTACTCTACGTTCCTTTCCTCATTTCTAAACTGTCACATTTTTTGAAGATATCAATGTTGCCACAATATTATATCATTTCTATCATTGGAGTCTCCTTTCTTGCTTTTCAAATTCAAATCTCATTTCTATCAAAAAGCGATAAAATTTAGAATATCAGAAATTTGGTTTAATTTTTATCATTAACACTTTCATTACACATACTGTAGGAACATTTTAAAATACATACTTATGGATTTTGGGACATACTGTATGTACAAAATCATAGTTTTTTACTTTCCTTCTGGTTCTATACTTCAGTCCAGTTAACTTTATTTTTCCCGGGGGGTTGTTATTTCTCAATTCTCCTTTTCCTTCTAAAGAAGGAAAGTCTGCTGACACCTGCTATTCTACAAAATTCATACACATGAATGACTTTGTTTTTGGATGTTTTCCTTTTAAGTTCTCAAACACTTAATTTAAAAAAAAAAAAAACAACCCCACTTTTAATTATTTCACTTCCTTGTGATCAATTTTGATCTCTTAATATTCACCCACTATATGATTGACTGAATTATGTACCTACTTTTATTTACCACTGCACATCTACCACCTTCACTCACATCTACCAGCAAAAATCAATTGACCCGAAGTCCATGGCAAGATGAAATTCATGAAAGAGCTTTTTCTGATCATTCGAGTACCAATTTCAGTAGTTCCTTCTAGTGATAAAGTAATATAACAAATACTTCCTTTCAGTCCTATAGGTCACACACATCCCTATCTGTGTTTTATCTTTTCGTTGCGGCTCCCATCAAGCCTCGTGTCATCTTATGAGGCTCGACTTGAAAACAAATGCTAAATACACTGAAGTAATGTAATGAAGTAACAATGTAACAATGAAGTAAAGTAAGACCTTTGAGTGAGGATAGAAAATATTTTCATAATTTAAAAAATGTATTTACAAATTAGATGAACAGGCAGGATAATGTTCACGATGGTAATGTTCCTGATAACTGGTAATGTTCACGATAAAACAAAGAAACCAACAATTTTGTTGCTAGAAGTTTTTAATGGGACTTCAAGAACGAAAGTATCCCAACGATCATATATTCCAATGCACAAATTAAAAATTCACACATTTCATTGACAATTTTTTTTAATGGACACATTTTGAGGTATTGATAAAATGAAAATTTCCCCAAGCTGGAGTAACTAAAATATTATATCAAATATTTTTCCAAAATAAATCAACCAATTTTTGGATATGTTTTCACGGATATTCAAAATGTTCCACACAAATCCAGCATTTTCATTATTTTATTTAAAAAACAAGTGAAGAATACATTTTCCATAATAACTATCATGTTCCTCATAATTTTCTCTATAGGATTCTATTTTTTTCTACTTCTGCAACAACTGATTTGGCAACAAAGCGCGAGATTCTTCCATAAGAATAACATTGTCCATAAGAGTACAGTGTGCCTTTTTGACATGAAAAATAATAGTCTTTTTCAATTAAAAGTGTAAAATTGTAATTGTACAGTTCACAATGTAAAATTGTCTCTCTCAAATGGAAAGTTCCAGCCTGTTTAACTTTTCCTGCTGAATGCAAATGCAAAGATGAATAGATGGCAATGAACTTGAATGTTTGTTTCCACCAAGCCCTAGGAATTCTTGATCATTTTTAATCAGGGAAAAACTTCCTAAATACTATTGGACAATGTGTAATCACTTTAAATTCAATTTTGAAAATAAGGGGAAAATTATGTATGACGAACATTTGTTGTAAACATTTTTGAAATATTGTGCATAAAGCTTTGCATCACCAGTAATACATGGCTATGTAAATGTTCATTTCACTATCATCTGTTACTAATAATAGAAAGTGTCTGCAATTCTGCAACAGCCAGTGGTGATTTTTTAAAAAATTTTTATCGAACAATTTTCTCAATTTTTTTGTTGTTTATCAAATGAGGATCTTTTTGAAGCAACCACAGACAGTGAGTGGCATTATTTGTGTTCAATTACCGTCAGTTCAATTCAGTTTTATCCAGGGTTGTCCATTTTATGACACTTGTAATAATATTTCTGTCCTGAAAGTAATGAATTACACGACTTCATTATAATTATTATAATACATCAACATAATGTATTTATGGAAGAAATCATTGGTAAATTACTATTAAATGTTCATCACTGACAGTTTTTGGGTTTTGCTTCCTGCTAAAATGTTGACCTTTTCATCTAAGGTTGAAATTTTATGCTTTTTTCCAACCACTGTTAAACTGGATAACTGAAACCCATAAAAATACCACCTCGCTACCTAGTGGATTGGTGTAATTTTCAATACACAATGCATTTCAACCCAGAGTACTACGTTTTTCTGACACCCTCTCATAGCCTTGAGCAATGCATATCTGGGCATGGGATTATGATACTCAACGCAGGGCAGGCAGATGCATGAATACAAGATATGCCCATACACTTTCCCACTTTCAGAGAGAAGGGAGGGAGGAAATTCCCCTAAGGCCTTCGCCTTTAGAGACAATGAAACATTGAGGTCTCAGTGTCACATTCTACACTGTCCTGAAGATCCTCTCCTTCACTGTCCGTCTGCCACGACTAAATTCAGTGTCACAAGGGCAAAGAATTTATGATAGACTTGCAGATGCAGTCATTCCACTACAGTATCTCTCTTCCAATTGCATTAAATTCACAGGAATTACTTTTTAAAAAGGGTTTTTCCTGGTTGGACTTGAAAAAACCATTCTATTTCAGTGTCGCTGTTTCATGCTGTGTAAAATGCCATTTAACTTCAAGGTCTGGAGAAATTTTCCGGTTAAGAAGGTGTCAGGCTTGTACAGGTTCTGGTTTAGAAATATTTTACTGAGTTTTTTTGTATTTATTTATATTTAATTATATTTATTATTTACCAAACATTTTCCTCACCTGATTTCCAGATCGCTGGAAGAAAGACGACTCAGGTTGGGGTTGGGATTGCTGCTGCTGCTGTTGCTGTGATTGCTGTTGCTGAGGTTGTGGTTCAGGCTGTGGCTGGGGCGGAGGCTGCGGTTGGGGTTGTGCTTGCGGCTGTGCTTGTGTTTGTGGCTGGGCAGCAGGGTAGCGTGGCTGACTGCTAAGATTGAAAAAGGCCATGCCAGGAGGGAAGGGCATGGCTCCCTGGGAGCCACTGGCCTGGGTAGTGCTTGTGCGCTGCTGTTGCTGCTGTGGCATCATGGGTTGGAAGAGGTTTGATAAGTTGACTGTCGCAGCAGCACCACCGGTAGGCATGCTGCCAAAGATGTTGGAAAGCATGTTGAGGATGCCGGCGACGCTCTGAGGCTGTTGATTTTGGCTTTGGGACTGGGGCTGGGGATGAGGGTGGGGTTGGGATTGGGACTGGGGTTGGGGTTGGGATTGGGATTGGGGTGGAGGTTGGGTTTGTGGCTGAGGGGCTGAGGTGGGAGTAGCTGGGGTTGCATCAGCTGGTGCAGAGGCAGAGGCATTGGAGGGGGCAGGTCCAGCACTGTCCACTGTGGCCGTGGGCGCGGGTGCAGTCGTGGCAGTGGTAGTACTAGAGGAGGGTGAGGGCGAGGCAGCTAGATGGTGAGAGAGCGTATGGCTGGTGCGTGTGCGTGAACGAATGTGGTGAGAGTTGCAGGGAAGGAATGGGTCAAAACCACTTGCACCCAGGCCCTGCACGGTGGCTGGCGCTAGATGCACATGTGGCCGTGCCGTGGAGCGTGTCTGCGTTGCTGTTGTGGGATGCGTTGCTGTATTGCCGCGGGCCTGGCTGTTCTGTCCCCCCCCACCAGTGCCTGCCGCACCCGATGTGGACGTGGATGTGGACGAGGTCGAGGAGGGTGAGGTGGAAGCAGAGGCCGAGGTAGAGGCACCAGCAGCACCGGCACCGCCGCTGCCGCCACCACCACTACCACCTCCACCACCACCGCGCCCAATCATGTGGCCAGCCACTGCTTGCATTAAGTTCTGAATAAACTCTGGTGGTGGAGGAGCACCCCAGGGAAAGCTGCCTCCAACAACTGAAACATTCAAACATTATTTCATTAATCTTATTTTAATTTCAGGGCCGTACCTGGAATGTTTCCATTCTAAATGGGAATACATTTCTCACAGCAGATTACAAATTGTATATGTGTTCCTTTTAGGTCATCTTCCTCTCCCTAGTTGTTTAGATAGCGATCTCTAACTGGCCAACTAGGCCAACAATTCGTTCATATTAGCCAATGAAGTAAGCATATGAATTTTGTGCACCTTGCTCTCTTGAGGTATTTCACATGCTTATAAGGGCAACTTGGTGAAGGTTTTACACACAATGAAAAAAATAACTTTTTCAAACCGATTGCAAAACTTCCAGTCAATCAAATAACTTATTTCATGTTATTACTCATCCAGTGATATTGTCATTTGTTTAAAAAGTAATGAGGAAAGTACACAAATTTCTATCTTTTATAGAAGGAGGCAATTTGGCCAAGTTCAATAACATATCAAGCATTAATACAAGTAATACATGATGTACATACAGTAAAACTACATTTATGTTTTTCAGAGGATTGAAGGGAAAAAATGAAGCGAAGTGAGAAAAACACCTAACTGAAATTGAATATTTTGAGCAAAACAAAAACTCAATAATTTTACACTGACGAGATCCATTCTTGGACCTGCTTGCAGGGACAGCTATCAACATATATTCATTTCTTTTGTAAATAATAAACAATTTATGTTTTTGGAGTGTTTCTATGCTTCTATAATGCAAATTTTTGCCTATAAATCAATTTTTCAAACCAACTTTTGAGTGCTTATTGCAGCTCAACCATTTGGAATATCCATGTAGTTCAGTAGACAAAATATGCTTAGAAATGTCTTAAGAGCTTATTTTTGAAGTTTCGACGTTTATATAAATATATAAATGTGTATAAAATAACTAAGGAAAATAAAAATATATAAAAAAAAATTTATTTATTTATTTTTAAAAAGATACCTATTTACTGCCACTCTCACAGCCCACAAATAGGAAACAAATTATCAAAAGATACCTTGTAAATCTCATTGATTTCTATGATTGATGTCTTTGATTTCTGTCATTGAAATAACATAATATTCATTCCAATTTTAATCAAGAATTTATCAATATCATTAATCGTAACGCATAAAATGCATACAGTTTGATATAACTATTATGTTATCATCCACTATGTTAAATTTTACTATTGTACATTCTCTTTAATATGTCTCTCTTAATATTTCTAATATTGCAATGTAATCTTACCATTGGCTTGGATCCCATCACCAATACTGCCTGAATTGGTGACAACTGTAGCCTCCAGTGAGTCAATAGTAATGCTTCCAGGTCCAACTTCCATGAAAAATTCAACATTTCCTGGAGTAATATTGAATGCAGGCTCTGAGAAAAAGCACAAGACAAAAACGAATATTAAAAAACAACTTCAAAATGGATTCCAACATTCTCCAAACATGCAACAACAGCATTCAAATGTAGGTCCATATGCCACCTCTGTTTCCATATCAAAATCTAAAACTAAGGAAAATCAACGTCAAGAAACTACATCAATCGGCTTTTAAGTAGCACATTTTTTCTCTCTCTGAATTTGTATTTAATTTGTAATAATAACAAATGAAAGGTTAAAAATTATTGCAGACATTTTGTATCAGAAGAACGAATAGGTTTTCGAAAAGGCAGATTGACTGCAGAAGTCTTTTTCACATTAAAAAGAATAATAGAAGAAAAATGTGTATACAACTGTGAAACACACCTAACATTCTTGGACATAGTAAAAACTTTTGATAATGTTAACAGACATAATGGAAAGAAGGGGGGTATCCCAAACACTTTGTAGTGATAAAAGGCATACATGAAACAACAAGCATTAAACTGTCCTAAAAAGAAAATTGACATAGATTCCCACCAACAAAGATTAACCACTCAAAAATTATAGTCTCTTGTTTTGAGCATTTAATCTAGCTTCATCCAAAGTCGTGCCTTTCACAATGAGATACGTATCATCCACAAAAGAAACTAGTTCACCCCCTGGGAGTATAGCAAACATGTCATTTATTTACAAAAGAAATAAAATTGGCCCTTATACAGTTCCTTGAGGGATTCCGCATTTAATAGTTGTTTTCTTCAGATCTGATTTCGTTGACTTTCACAATTTGCTTCTGGTCAAATAGGTAATTTTCATATAATTTCAAAGTTCGTCCTCTAAATCCCAATTTCTATTATTTATCTAATAATATATTATGACTGACCATGTCAAAAGCTTTGGCAGGATCTGAATAAACAGATATAGAAGGTTCAGTCTTGTCAATTGCATCACCATAGACACGAGTTACAAACCTCATGGCGTCCTCCATACCCTTCCCTTGATATTTATAATTTTGTTAATAATTCTGAGTGGATAACAATTTGCAATTAAGATTGATTTGATGAGATGTCAATTTTCAATGTGGAATATGGAAAGTGCAAGTTTTTTGGCTCTATCAGTGAGGTTAAGTATCATAGCTATTTTGTATTGTATAAATTCAATTGTTTCGTACACTTCTCTGACAAAGTCATAGAATTCACACCATATTCATCCAAACAATTTTCACATTTGCTCACACATTGGAACCTCGTATCTCATTTGTGACCTAGAGATCCTACAAAGGGTACAATGAAGAGCAACAGTAAACCTAAGGCACCATACTTATGAGAAAAATGTCCTTCACTGAATTTACTAACTTTGCGATAGAGATCTACAAGGTGCTACAACGAAATAAATATTTACACATCATGAACTACTACAACCCTCTCATCATCACATGCAATCTTTGCCTCTACCACTTTGCAATGGACAGCAGTGAAAGGACTCTCACGTATATCATGAAACAAAAACCTATACCATGGTTCACAAAGGCCAGATTGAATTAGATGCACAGAAATATAAATGAAGATATTCAGCAATAAATAAAAAGATGAAGTCCAGTAATTATTATAAATCTATGAGAATCAGAAGACATCAAAGTGAAGATAATTTGTGGTTCTAAAGTACAAATACATACATTTTACTTTCATTTTTGCTTGAAACACAGATTTTTATGTATGTGCAGTGGAGCCATTATATTTTGTTCCTTTTAAGGGTACTATTTATCTGCAGTCTGCCCCAGCCTCCACAAAGGATTGAGTGCAGTTTCTAGGAGGGATATCCAAAGCCATTGCCTCATGGGGTCAGGAGCCGTGTCCATGCCCTGAACAGTCTATCCCCACATTAAAAAATGTCTGACACTCACAATCTAAAATACTGCCATTATTAATAAAGTATTTGTCCAATTATCAATGCGTCATCTTCAAGATACAGGCTGGGAGCAGAAGCAGAGACAACGATGCTCAAGGAATGCACATGCAAACATCAATGTTGAAAATGATTCAAAGTCCTATGATTGTGGTTTATTTCTGTATTTGATCGTAAAATGGGCAGTTGCCTATAGAAATAAAATAAAATTAAAACCTCACCCAACAGCCATCTGGTTAAGTAACCTCTAACATACTCACGTGGGGGATAATTTGATTTGAAAATGGCTGTTTATTAATTTGTAATTAGGATTTAATTTGGAAAAAAAGTTAAAAGTAATAACTAAACTGAGCCTGAAAATCAGAGTGCTCAAAGTCATCCCAAGGGGTCAGAGCTGCCTTAGTTCTCTGCAGAACATGGAGAGGCCCTACCCTAGGGTGCATAGGTTGACCATCTATTCACAAATGAAATGCGAGGTCAAGCATCAGAAATATCAGGGCAATGGAGTCTTCTCTTGGGAAATGCTTACTTGATGAAGAAGCTCATCAGCAATTGCTTTGTTCGAATATATAAACTGACAATCGTCCAGTATTATTAATTTTTCCAATACTCAGTAAATCATCCAGTATTATTATTTTATATAAATTATATATAAATATAAATATATTTGTATAATTATGCAATTTTGGGTGATTGTCAATAAAGGAGTCTTCATATTTTAACTTGTATTAATTGCAATTGATTTTTTTATTCACAAATAAAATATTGAGCTCAGAACAACAACTTTCATAAATAGTTTTAAAAAATATGTTAATTTGTCTACAAAACATCTTTGTTTTGACATCGGCATCGATGTTGCGTCCCTAACCTCAACACCTCACTGAGAACTGCCAATGCGATGGCTAGAAACAAAGCCAATCCATTCACCTTTCAGGATCACCTCTGTAGGTTTTGAAAGTCACC
>JAHLJT010004803.1:0-29745 GCA_031308135.1 Acheta domesticus | reverse complement strand
TGGGAAAAACCAATGTTGTGTGGAAAATCCTGCTTTCCGTTTAGCCGCTAGCTTTGCTCAGACAGACGAAACAAACGCAATTTTTCAGAATCAGGGAGATGCACAAAATGTAGATTATCACTAAACAGAGTTGAGTGAGTAGAAGAAGTCATCACCATACACGCAAAAACAAGAATATCCAATTTTTCGGTATCCGAGATGTACAATATGAATTTCTTCCGCCGATTGTCGTGTAATATTATTAATTTTCTTTATACTCCGCAGAATGTAGCACGAAAGAAAATAAAAAAAAATTAAAAAATCTTTTAAACTAGGTACTTTGGCTCATGTTTCCTACGCGGTTGTACTAAGTTTTATTTGTTTTCAAATATTACAATATTTTTAACTGTGAAGTGGACTTGAGTTATTGCTAATACGAGAGGTCCCGTTACTTCCACATTGTTACTACCATTGATCACATCCATCCACCCCAACAGACGGTTCTTATAATACGAGAAGTCCATATTGACTGAATTGAAACGAAAGGGCGTCGTTTGCGCTTGACAGTCGGTCGTACGGAA
Source organism: Acheta domesticus (assembly GCA_031308135.1). Classification (NCBI taxonomy): domain Eukaryota; kingdom Metazoa; phylum Arthropoda; class Insecta; order Orthoptera; family Gryllidae; genus Acheta; species Acheta domesticus. Next base: position 29,185 of record JAHLJT010004803.1, on the reverse strand, counting down.
TAACTGGAGTTGCGTCTGCAGCCGCGTTCCGAGGCTTCGCGATGGCCACGCGCCTCGCGCGCGCGCCGAAGCGGCGCGTGATTCACGCGAGGGGCACGCGCGCGCGCGAGCCGCGCACGGGGCTGGGCCGGCGGGCGGCGGCGGCGGCGGCGGCGGCGGCGGCGGCGGCGGCGGCGGCGGCGGCGGCGGCGGCGCTCGGCCAAGGTCGCCCCGGCGCACGCACCCCGCTCACTCGGCCTCATGCATGCGCGCGCGCATGCACGCACTCACGCGCACACACATACTACACGCGCGCACACACACACGCACGGCACGCGCACACACACACGCACGCGCGCGCACAGGACACGCACGCACAGACACGCACACACACAGGCGCACACATATAGGCACGCCACACACACCGCAGGCGTCGCACACAGACGCACATACAAAACACACATGCGCAAACGGGCGCATCAAAACCGACAATTTGGGGGGGAGATCAAGATCATAGTTCAATAATAATAACATATTTATACGTTATTTGTATATAACCGTTTGAAGTGCATAAAACGATACTATACATATGATTGTTTAAAAAACAATTACATCATTTTGATATTAATCAATATTTAAAAACAATTTTTCATTATAAGGAAGGTAACAAATGAAAGCTCTAGGACTAGCCTCTCTGGACATTAGCCCGCACGCACGGACGCGCGAAGGGATTCGGTCAAAGTCAACTTGGTTCAGGGAAATGGTGTTGTATTGTGCACAAGGGCACTGTAAGGGTTCTGATGATCGAGCAGCGACCAAATGCCCGAGGGCTTTTTGTTGTCCGAGATCATTAGAACGAGTTACCACCCGTTGTACATACATACAATTTTTATTTTACCTACTTTTAATCGTTCAGATTTACTTATTTACTAATTAACTAGATGTTTACTTGACTCTGTTTCTTTTTTCATATTTCCCTGCCAAAATTCCCTCCGTAAGGGAACATGTATCATTCAACTGTTTCGTATTTCCCCTCATAACCACGATCCTTTCGATTCAAGTAAATTATACAATGAAATACATCTCCGTATCGACGTGTAAAAACAAGCTGTAAATATCATTAATAAATAAAATATTTGCTTCAGGCTTTCTTCCAATAATACTAACATCGAGGGGTCTCGAGTTACTTTTATAAAATGCCCAAAATACAAAGGGCTAAAATAAAGAACCAATCACGAAATAGTTTACATTCGTCAATACTGTGGAGCGTGAAGACTAAATCCACATAGGACTTCGAGATGAAAACAGTAAAATCTCATCTCTGGCTAGCACATCGTCAATGTTGTGAAAAGTCAGAAGAAAACGTATGTGATGTGACGAAGAGGACACAATGAAGAAATTAGATCCAACAAACTCAAACAACGCAAGAGCCACTCCAGTGTGTCAATACTGTGCTAAAGTTTGTAGTGTTAGGACAAATAGAATCAAGTTTTGAGAAACGCGGACTTAGGAGAAGGATCAGCAAAAGGTATTAAAACAAACTGCATTCAATAAAACAAAAGTATTAATTTAAGGCTAATATTTGGAACGATTCGCAATGTTGGGATATTCTACTATACAACCCTTAATTTAAAAAAATCTACCATCGAGGAAAAAATAGTTTGTTTCGCATTATCACATAAAGTAAACTTTTGATATCATTGTCTAAATCGGACGTGGAATTGAAAAGATTCTTACCTTCCTAATATCTCCAATCTTCTGAATCAATCATCAAAAATAACGATAACGCACCGGTTTAGACTCGTTTGGCACTTGTCCTCTTTGGAACATAAAAGGATATGTGTTAGTCGCAAAACTCGAATTGTGCGATGTTGCAATTCGATATTTTCAGAATTGACACTAACAAAAATATTATCAACAGAAAACATCGAAACAGTTTTTGGTCAATACCTCTCTTAGTCTACAGACTCAAAATGCGAGGAACTCTACGAGATAAAATCAGTATCGTCCATCCACCGAATAATAATAAATGCCAAAATTTTTTTGGAAAAAGGATATGACGTTTTAGTACCACTGTGATCCATGAAAATACAAAGCATAATTTCAGCCATTCGAAATCGCAAATCGCTTTTAAAAAAATAACTAAGCAACTTCCATTCATTCGAGAAATCTGACACTGAACATTTTCCGGGTAGCAAACAAGTTTAAAAAATCGTTAATAACGACTCCCTCCGCACATCATTTCAGCCCCCGACGCAGAGAATTCTGACAGCTCAGTTAACTTTCAATGAAGCAGACCATCAGCGTGTGATACAATATTTGGAGAACGCTGGGCATTAGCATTCAATTCGGAGGACGGGGAATTATAAAATGGATGAATATGCACCCCCGGATGTCCCATAAATTATTACGCAAGCCGATCTCCGGAGAATGCGCACGCGTCACGTGACATCGCGGGGCCGTCGATGAGGGCGGCTTGCGCTTCTTTTTGACGATTTTCATGTGCAATTAGCGCGAAAATCCACTGCCAGTTGCTCATGTGTGTTATGTATTGAATCACAGAAAGTGTGTTGGGACGTAATCCCTGGCCAAAGGTATGTTTCATTCATTCCTCCTTTTCTTTTCCCACATTCCACTTTTACTATTATTTGCCATTCTCATTCTGTACGTCGTGAACTTTGCGATTCTTTATTCTACAAATATCACTTTCCAGTTCACACAATTGATTATTTCAGTTGATTATTTATACTTTCTCTATGACGTGGTATATCAGAAAGTGCTCTACCAATCATGCAGAACATTATATTTATATTGTACGAGTGTGTATTCAGTACATCAAAACGTGTGAGTGTATTCACTACATCATATTGGAGTGATTCAGACATCAAAAAGTGTTGGGACATAATCCCTGGCCAAAGGTATTGTTTCATTCATTCCTCTTTTCTTCTTCCCACATTCCCTCTTTGATAAAGAGAGATCATGTAAGAACAAGCAATTTGCAGCTAGTGCTGGAAACATAACCGAAGGTTCTGTGGTTCGTTGTGGCTTGATCCCATTGAATTCTCTTCCTCGATTTGTCGTTTGCAGTGGCTAACTTGTGTAAACGGTTTCAACGCTTCCTTTTGTGATGTCCTCGTCCGACGAAAATATAGTGCACCACGAGATATAATTGAAATTAGGAAGTGCTGTGCTATGTGCTCTTGTGTAAAAATTTATTTCTTTATAACACATTGTATGGAATTTACTTTTTGCGGATAAGTATTATGTTTATTTAAAACGAGTCTTGAAGGAGGTGCGTATTGGTGCAACGTGTTTCTGAACAGCTGCCGCGGCGGAGGGATACTTCTCTGACTTACATGTGATGTTCACTTGTTTAGCGAACTGTCACTTTTGCTTGTTCTTACGTGAATTCTTCTATATTATTTGCCATTATCCCCATTGTACATCGTCTCTCACAACTTGCGATTCTTCTTCTACAAACATCACTTTCCAGTTCACAAATTGATTCTTTCAGTTGATAATTTTTACCTCTTTCTGTGTGACGTTGTACATCAGGAAGTGATCTACCAACCATTGCAGGCCACTTATATTATATCGTCGTGCGGGTGCGTGCGTCGTGAGAAGTGGTGTGTGGTGTAAGTGGGTGTGTGTGTGGTGTGTGGTGTGGTGTGTGTGTGTGGTGAGTGTAAGTAGTGTGGGGTGGGATGTGTGTGCGTGTCGTGTGTGCGTGATGTGTGGTGTGTATTGTTGTACGTATGTGGGTGTGTGTGTGGTTCGCGTGAACCGTGTGCGTAAGTGTGCCCACGCAGCACACACAACCACACACACACACACACACATATACATACACACACCACACGACGCTGGTTGTGTCTGTGCCCTCTGGAATCTGCTTGTGTGGCGTACGCAGCACACAACAAATGGCTTCGCGAACAGCGAAGCGCTGCAGGTCGGGCGGAAGAGCGCAAATAAGTCAACCTAGTTAGGGCTGACCCACACGTGGACCGGTCGACGATAAAACTCAAATCAAACACTGCATGTAGTACTTATGGCGCGAATATCAGAATAATACGGATATGAGCAAATTTAATACGCTTATTATTTTAAGACCGCTGCGTCACAGGAGGATTATCATTATTCACCTTGGGACTTCTCTTCGCCCTCATAAGGTTTGAAAGAACTGATTTTGATGATTGAAATGTACAATCGATGAATTTTTATTAATACATACATCGATTATTCAAAGTTATCGGAAAAATCTAAATGGCAGACCCGAGCAGGTAAGTATCCAGGGTCACACATATATTCATTTAAAATCTGAACGGCACGGGTTCATGAACTACATACGATATAAAAGTGGCCTGCAATGATTGGTCTAGAGCCACTTCCTGATATGCAACGTCATACAGAACACGGGTAAAAATATTCAACTAAAAGTATCAATTTGTGAACTGGAAAGTGATATTTGTAGGAGAGAGAGAATCGCGAAGTTGAAAGAAGGCGTGTAAAGAAAAGAATGGAAAATAATATTAAAGAGGGAATGTGGGAAAAGAGAAAAAGAGGAGGAATGAATGAAAACAATACCTTGGCCAGGATTGCGTCCCGACGACTTCTGATGCACCGAAACGCGTGTACCCCCGAACAAGGATGTCGACAGAATAAACAGTGCAGGCCCAAGGTCCCGGGAGAGTGAGCCACACACGCGCCTGTCACATGTGGCAAAGCGTCGGCCGTGGCCTTAGTTGGGGTCAAAGTTTAGGGAGGCAGGACAAAAATTCCAATCCGATAAACAAGAAAGATAGTGTTACGATGAAACGGCCTATCTTCTCATCCAACCAACACTGAAAAGTAAATTAGAATGGCAACAACCAGACCGCCACTGGGAGGAAGGATGGGAACGATGCTGCGCCGAGTGCAAAACGCAATTTTGCGAGAATGTGCCTACGCAACAGGTTTGCGAACAAAACACGCTTCACGAGATACTCCCAAGAAACACTTGATGATTTGGCATTAGAAGTAAGACATGTTCCGTATTATAAATTACACAATATTAATTTTAAACATTCCCTCGTATTTGTATATGTGATGTATTTTATTAAAATACTGTCCAATCGGCCAGTAAGAGACATTATTTATGGTGTGTGTGAATTGATTGGAAGTAGCCCTCTGTATTTCTTTCACAATGTACGAGAATTTACAGCCTTGTGAAGGTTCATGAATAGTTTATTAGAAAATTTTGCGCCCTGGAACATTAAGCAATAGACAGCACTATCGATCTCAGCGCGCATGCGCAGTTCAAGCTTCGCTTCACTTGTGCTTCTGCGCATGCGCAGAAGATCGAGATTGAAGCCGATTTGCTACCGCCAAGGCGTGCAACCGTTCTCCACTGGCAGCACGCAGTGCTATTATCTGTGGCCAATGAAAATTTTTTGGTCACAGTGAAAGTCCCTTCATCCAACATTCGGTGGAACATTGTGCAACTATACTGCGATTTTGTAACTTTGCCCCTGTCAGGAATCAGCTCTTCGCTACCGTCAATCGGGAGCTTTAGTTCGCTAAAGTGAGGTCACTACGGTGACGTTCAAGCTCCCGATTGGATGAAACCATCAACAGCTGATTCCTGTCACGAGCAAAGTTATGAAAAAACGCAGTGCTAGTATAGCGCATGCGCCATGTGTATTATTACCCTATTAATCTAAACATTGGTTAAGTTTAGATTTAAGATTTTTTCTCGTAAATTTGAAACCATCACAATGTGTTTCATTACGTTATGCTTGGTACGGCCTGATGTCCCGATGTCCCGCATGGTTCCATTCTCTACCTCTCCGTTTCAGGGTGGCAAGTGCCAAGATCAACAATACGGGAAAGTCCGGTGTGGATCGACCGATTAATGAAAATAAGGTCCGCAGTTTCAGTTTCGCATCACTTAGTGCATTGCGCATGCGCAGAAGATCGATCAGTGCTCCACGTTTAAGGAGCAAAAAACTTAGTAATGCGACAACTGAACTGCGCAAGAGCAGAAGATCGATAGTGCGTCACGTTCCGGTTCAAAAACACCCTATTAAAGACTTTTGTGGTGGCCCTTGACGCCTTCCAAGTTGCACACAGTTGATATATACTGCGATTTCGAAACGGTGCCCGACATGAATCAGCTGTTGACGCGTTTCATCCAATCGGGAGTTTGAACGTCATCACAGTGACGTCACTGTAGGGAAATATAAGCTCCCGATTGGATGGCAGCGAAAGAGCTGATTACTGACAGGGGCAAAGTTACGAAAATTCGCAGTATAAGGGATTCTGAAAGTTTAAAGGGTGACGTGCGAGGGCATACGGGGACGAAGTCTTCCTTCTCGCCGCCCGCAGAGGACCAGGTGCGCCGCTATTTGCGCTTTCCGTGCTGCCGTCGCCCGCCCGCCCGCCCGCCCAGCGCGCACGGAGTCCCGCGCTCCGCTTCCGGCGCTCCCCCCCTACCACTCCCCGAGAGCGGACGGGTCGTGGTCAAACGGCGGCGGCCGCGGCGGAGCGCGTGGGCGACACTCCGCGAGCGAGAACACACGCGGGCCACCATCGCCAAGAAAACACCCATGTCCTACGTGTTCGATTTAAAATAACTTGGTGATTGACAGTTGCGAATTTAACGGAGCCACGTTGGCAGGTGCGTACATTGAGCACGTGTATCCCGGCACACGAAAATAAAGACTGAAAACAAAGACTTTTTAAAGTAAACCCATACTACTACACCATATTGTATGGAGCTACAGCTTCAGAAGCACAATTCTCAAATCACCAACTTGTTTTAATTGGATCATAAACAATCGTGGCTCAAAATGAAACAATCGATGTGAATGAAACAGGTAACCAAAGCCTGTTCGATGGTATTTTAAAACACGATTGTTTTAAAACAGGATTTGTCACCCCATTGAAGTCCACGCCGGGGCGGCAGGGGATTTAATTGAATAGTGAGATCATTTGGTGGAATGCGTGAGAAGATCTTCCTGACCCTCCTATTACATTTTGCTGGTTCGACGCTTCTCGATCACCCCGTACTGTACGCGAAAATTACAACAGTAGAAATTGCATACTGCAAGTGAAATTACCAAATACTCGATTATTAGCGATTGGAACTACAACTGTTGTTACCTCTGTGGTCGATAGTGTAAAGTTTAAATAAGAATACTTGTATTGACCCAGGAGTATTACGTGTGCTTTATCATTAAAGGTGACAGACAAGTGGGACGAAGGAATAAGAGTTTCTGAAGAAAAAAATATGTCTTACAATATTGGAATATGGAAATGGAAAAAATAAGGAAGTGGGTGGGGTATAGCATGGAGAGTTCTCGCACGCGTACGCTCTATGATATGTGCGATTTTGTATTTTTGCCCCTGACAGGAATCAGCTGTTTCGCTTACCATCCCAATCGGGGAGTGTATATTACGATGGTGGACGATCAAGCTCCCTATTGGATGAAGCCGCAACAGCTGATTCCTGTCAGGGGCCAAGTTACGAAAATCGCAGTAGAGTTAAAATAAAATGTGTGTGTTTGACATGTACAAAACGTTAAGAACTATCGATCTTCTGCCCATGCGCAGTGCGCGTTTCGTACACCAGTGCATCTGCGCATGCGCAGACGAGTCGACAGTGCTTCACGTTCGAGGTGGCAAAAACTCTCCGTTTGGGAGCACTCTCCCGACTCCACACAGCACTCGCACGACAGCACGCGTTCTCCGTGCCCCGCGACCGCACGCGAGGCCGATCTCGGGGCGCGCGAACCCCGGGAGGGGCCGCGTCCACCTGCGCGGCGTCCCCGCACCTGGAGCGCGCCTCCCGCTCCCGCTCCTCCTCCTCTCTCCGCCCCCACCGGAAGGCCGCCCCGCCCACCCCCCGCACTCTCCGGTCGCGCGCGCCGCCGCAGCGGGCTGGCAGCGAGGAGGCGGCGGCGGACCTGCGCCCCCGGCGGGCGGCGCATCCCCGCGCGTCCCCGCCAGCGGCGCACAGTGGGCCCGAGCGCTCGCCCGCCACGCGCCGAACTAGCTGCTATGTACGTTTTACCCGTTATGTCTGGTTCAGGTTTCTAAATCGTGAAATCATAGTAGGTTTAAACTCCAAGGCTTCGGACCCCCCCCCAAAAAAAAACTAGTAGTTTAGCATGTACTCGTCTGTCTGACGCAGGTTTTTCCCCGTCACGTTTTTTTCCCTCAGCCATTACCTTATGGTCTCCTTTCCGCGGCTTTGATGCGAATGAAAGAGACCATTAGAGGTGAATGCAGAATTCGAAAGGTTAGAATGCGGTAGGATGTAGGTATTGTAATGGCTTAAAGGCCTTCAAGGCTAGCCACCATAGTTAAAAGAATTGAAATTATGTATCAATGTGTTATAATTACCTATTAAATGAAAAATATTTAATTTTATCAGAATATACAGGATGCCCGGGGCGAAACGTCGAAAACAAGCTCTAAGACAATTCTAAGCATTATTTTGTCCAATAAACTACGTGGATATTCCGAATGGTCTTGAGCCGCAATGAGCACTCAAAAGTTTGTTTGAAAAAAATTATTTCTAGGCAAAAATTTGTATTATGGAAGCGTACAAGAAAACACTCGAGGAACATGTAAATTGTTTATTATTTACAAAAGAAATGAATCAATGTTCAGAAAGAAAAATTAAGCGAGAAATTAAATAGCACCCAATTACACTATTGGACAGCATTTTTGTTATTTCACGCTTATTTCTGTCTGAGCAATATACTAATTTCTTTTGTAAATAATAAACAATTTACATGTTTGTCTCTTGTAAAGGTCTTCACGATTGAATAGCACAAGGACTTTCGCATCTTTCCCGTCGTTCCGCCAGAAAGTCGCATGATCGCGACCACATCGAGCAAGTGCGTCGATGATCATGTGACATCTAGAGGAAAGAGCGAGAAAGACGTCCGAAATGCCGGTGACATATTCCATCGTGAAGACAGGCCATCACGCGCAAGAAATAAAGATCCAAATATAGGTATTTAGGCTCACGTTTTTTTGAGCCCCGTATTACCTACCCCCTCCTTTGCCATGATTAGATGAATTAAGAATAACATTTATAGCACGAGCGTTGTAGACAAAATCTGAGAATCAGAAATGTTCGCAACCGTGTAATAGAAACTACGTTGCATCGAAAAGAACTACAATTTGCGACAATATTATTTTGTCAAAACGACCGAACTCCCCACTCCTCTCGCAACTAGCGAAGCGAAATCTCAAGACAACGTGCGCGGATAATAAGAGAGTTTTCGCACCTTCATAGCGGGACAGCACTATCGATCTTATGCGCATACGCATTTCAAGTTTCGCGTCACTTTTGTGCATCTGGGTATGCGTAGAAGATTGATAGTGCTGTCCGCTATGAAGTGCAAAAACTCTCTGATAACACAACCACCGTTGACGCCCCTCCGCACGGTGTGTCAGATATGGGTTACGTCAACTACCGCCTTTAGGGTCAATTTCTGAAGCTCAGTTTGAGGCTAGTTCCTCGCTTGTCTGTACGGTGCGCACGATCGGATTGAGTCACCGTGTAAGATATACATCTTAAGATGACATCTTAAACTATGGCTGCCACAGTTTTACAAAACATTTTCTGCCTATTTTCGTAACTGTTCGGTCTAGACTATGTACCAATTCCACCGCGGAAGCGAAATCACTGATTTGAAATTAGAAATCAGCTGGCCACAGACTCGATAGGACTCACGACCAATCACGACCCTGCCCAAAAGGCACACCCAAAGATCGCAGCGCTTAAATGCGAGAAACTGTGTGAGAACAAGCGTCACTTAAGTTTCATTTTTTGGACTGGGAGTGAACACACCTATACCGCGATTTTATAACATTGCCCCTCAAAGACCTCTTCACAATGGAATATGTCACGGTATTTCGCGACGTTCTCAGTCGTGCCGACAGATATCGCATGATCGCGTCCGTATCAAGTCAGTGCTTGCGATCACGCGTCTGTCCTAAGCGGCGCGACGGAGACACAAGACGCGAAATGCTATGTGATATTCCGTCGTGGCCGCAGGGGCCTGAGGGGCGGAGTTAGAAAAATCGCACTTGCATGTATCTTACACCGTGCCGCTCCGCCAGCGCTTCGCCCCACAGTGCCCGGCGGCGGTCGCTCCGCCGACGGCGGCGGCGGGCGGCGCTCTCGCGGGAAGTGCAGCAGCAGATTCCGTTATCACCGCGCAGGACGGGGGCGCGTGGGGGCACGGGCGGGGCGGGGGGTGGGGGGCGCCACGCGGCGGCCAGCGCCCTCGCCCCCGCCGCCGCCGCCGCCGGAGAGAAAAGGTTAGAGGGGAAGCAGCAAGCCGTGCGCGATTTGGCCCTGTTGCCACGTTGTCCCGCGCGCCGCGCGCGCCGCGCCTCCTAGCGCCGACCCGCGAAACAACTCCGCCGCGACGAGGCGCACCTCGCGGCGGGAGGCAGGGAGACAGGATGACGAGCAGCAAAGGAGATAATGATAAAGAACGGAATGGAGAAGAGACAGGGCGGGGTAGGAACTATATAGGGGATAGGTTGGCGAGGAGAAAAAGGAAATGAGACAAAGGAGGGAATCGAGTCGAGAAAGAGAGGACAGAGAGCAATAGACCGGGGTGGGAGACAAATAGGTAAACAGGATGGCGAGGAGAGGAAGATGGACAAAGAAGGGAATGGAAAGGAGAGAGTGAGAGGGTGGGAAAGGGGGAGTTAAATGATGTGAGGTGAAAAAATGTGGGAGGAATATGGAGACAGGTTGACGAGGAGGAAAAAACGAGTATGAAAAACGTAGATATGGACAGGAGAGGACGAGGGAGAGAGTGCGAGAGAAAGAGAGAGAGAGGAGGGGTGAAAAATAAATAGGAAGGATAGGTGAGAAGGAGAAAAAAATATATGACCAAGTACGTGAATAGATGACAGAGAAAGATAACAGAATGAGAAAGAACGGGGTAGAAAAGAGGAAGGAGAGATTGAAAAGAGAGGGGGTCAGTGCAAGCGTGCGAAAGAAAGAAAATGTCTAGGGAGATAAAGGCGTGTGAGTGTGACAAAATGGTAGAAGAGGGAAGGAGATAGACAACTGCTGACACAGTGACAGGGCGTCCCGCTGGCAAAACAAACCAGGTGATTCTCTTCTCCCACCATCGACAATATTGTAAAAATATTCCTCATTCGTGATCAACAGCAATGATTTTATCTGACAAGAGAGTCGTGACTGGTGCCAACAAACTCTGAAAAGCGGAAAGTAGACGGAAGCTTGAGAAGACAATTTCAATTAGGAATTATAAATTAAATCGTGTTACGAGCTGCAAAATTACTTTTTATTTCAAGCTAAGGTACATTACTTCAAAATGAGTGCTGAAAGAAGAAATCCCAATCCAATTAATATTCGAACTTATTTCCTACGTTCCCTTAAGCCGAGGTTCAGGTTCACTATAACCGAATCTACTTATGCTTATTTGTGAAACGGGACCAATGACATAAGTTCACTATAACCGAGGGTTCACTATATCCGAGTACACTTATACCAAGAGTCGTCTGTATTTTGCTATTCATTTCAACGGACCGAGTGAGGTCAGGCCATGGATCAACTTCATCGTCAGGCATTTCATTCGAATGAATATCTTTACGTAGCAATGCAACTCGCACCTAGTTCGATTTTCTGAATTTGTGGAAGAAAGTCATAAAAAACGACATTATGTATTTTTTCGCAAGGAAGGGTTTGATTTGACACTTGATTATAAAACTACTGGTTTCATATTTCAAACGATAGGATGACTTATGTTCACAAAAATTATCAAATGCATTAGCATTTCTTCTGCAAAACGGTACGTTTGCTTATTGCAAATTGTAAACGAAGCCAAGTTATACATTAAACAAAACATGACTTAATGCCAGTTAATTATAAATAAGAGACAAGTGATGTAAGCGTTTCAGAACTTTCGCCTCAATGACAGCATTGGGAGTTAGAAGCTATTAAATGAAGCAACTCTTCTTGTCTGTTCAGAATTACGTCAAAAGTAATGGGTGCTTTAATATTGCACGTTTGAATAGATATCAGAAATTACAAAGTGAGTAACGAAATAAACAATAAAATCATGGCTTCAAATCTAATTAAATATTCAATAACTACAATTGCTGTTTACATAGTTTTAAAAATGCATTCACAAAACGTTTCGTACGCAAAACATTAAAGTAATCTTATTAAATTCTTCAAATTGATTCACTAAATATGAAGTGTTGTGCTGCTGGTAATTTTAATGCCACCGGGAAAAGTACCGAATACATAAAAAGGGGTCTAATTTTGCACAAAATATAAAAATGTCATTTTCTGCACTTAAATTATATGGACCGTAGGCGAATTTGTGACAGCAGAATTTTATTATTATTATTATTATCATTATTATTATTATTATTATTATTATATAAATAATAATAATAATAATAATATAATAATAATGAGGAGGAGGAGGAAGATTAGGGCCAGATACACTAAAATGAAGTAGATACCCCGGCAAAATGTACCGTATCTTTTCCTGTCATGTCGCAAGTCTTAAAGAGAGGTCCCATGGCATGATCCCAGCATAATTAGTGGCCCAGGAGCCGCCTAAGTGAGTGGATCACTTCCAATCTCCATCCCATGCGACGTCGCTCGAATCGGGGCGCTGGAAAACTTTTACGCAATTTCTTTCCGAGTTAATCCCCAGACACTTCCCAAGAAAAATGTGTATACTACAGGGCTCCTTTCCTACCATCCAAAACCATTTAAGTAGGGCCGGCGAAGCTCGTTCCGAATACGTAAGCAAACTGGAAAGGCGGTCTTCGTCGTAAGAATTTTTCATGAATTCATCAATAAACTCCGTCTTCTAGATTAAGTAGAGGTTATAATATATCTGCCCCAATATAAATATCAATAAAGCTAAACATCTTAATTCATAGTTATTTTTACTCCATGGATCGAGCATCTGTGACGTAGCGTTCCAAGTACGTCTGTCCACAGGTTGAGGGTTCTATTGCCGCGTCAGGCAGGTTAGCCGCAAATATCGAGGACTGTTGTTGGTTCATCATTGAATATCAACGTCAACCCTTTTTAAACTGTCGGCTGTCCCATAATTACCCCCAGAAGCGCTACCCGTGTGATAACCTTCGCGATCGCCTTCCCCACGTGACCTTGGTTCAAACCCTGGTGAAAATAAAGTGCGATTTGTGGTGGACATCATCAGATGTCCAATCATCATTATAGGGTAGGATTTTGCACATTTTTCTCGTTATTGAGAAACACTTCATCCTGGTACTAATATATTTCACAGTGTTTTGAGACGTTTGACATGTATTTTTAGGGCATTATTTTTTGTATTTTTGGGTTTCTGAGGTCATTCTTTGGTCATTTTTACTTTTTTCACAGTTTCATTATTTTTTAGTACTAACATGCCTTATGCTGAAAATCGTCAATCATTTGTACATGCAAATACAAAAATTAATCTTTGTGATAAAATGCAACTCAAAATCAAGGGTCTTCAATATGAATGTAAATATGAAGTAATTACAATAATAATAAATTGTAATCAACATTAATACAATTTATTTATTCACTATAATAAATAATATATTATACTGCGATTCTTAACTGAGTTTCAGAGTATTCAATTTATTCCACATATTTTTATCATGGCAAATTATTCGCTTAACCGAAGAATGAAATATTTCGCAGTGTAAAAATCACGAAGTGGATACGTTTAGGGCATTTTGATGTAGATTTTAGGTCAGCAAAATCCTAACCCTAATCATTACACTTCCTGCACCAAGCACGCCGTCCCATCCTTACCCCCCTGGAATGGCGATCCAGACACCACTAATAAGGCTATACTGCGATTTTTCTAACTCTGCCTCTCAAGCCCCTACGGCCACAAAGGAATATCACATGGCATTTCGCGTCTTTCTCCATCATGCCGGTGGTTGGAAAGTCGCTAGTATCGCAAGCACTGCTTGATATGGTCGCGATCATGCGGTATTTGGCGGCACAACTGAGAACGTGTGTGGAAATACCGTGACATATTCTCCAACGTGAAGACGGGCCTTCACGGGTAAAGTTAGATAAATCGCAGTATAGTCCCTGGAAGCGGAACCGATAGGTCAAAGCCTCCTTCCTATACTGCGATTTTTGTAGGAAGAGCTCTCAAGATAACTCAAATCCCATCTTCGCGATGGATATGTCACGGCATTCGTATCATTCACAGTCGTTCGCTAGATTTTCGCACGATCGCGACCGTATGAAGCAGTGCTTGCAGCCATCATGCGACTTCTACCGGCAAGACCGAGAAAAGAAACGCGAAATGCCGTGACATATTCCATCGTGAAGATGGGATTTGAGTTATCTTGAGAGCTCTTCCTAGAAAAAATCGCAGTATACCCTACACTCACGAACAGTATGTATGGTACACACAACACACACACACGATCCCTGATACAAAAAAATTTGCGGTCGCTCCGCTGACATTTTTTTCGCGCAAAAATAAAACACCCGTGAGCGCAATTTATGCGTCAAAATTGTGCTGTAGAGACGGGGAATGTATGGCCTCCATAAAAACAGAAACAACGCCGGATTTACCGAGCGAAATATTAATTGATGATGTCGATATGATGTGCGCAGAGGTGATGGACTGACATTAAATATCGCCAATAGATCTGGCAGCCGCAACGGGAACGGTTTTAAATACAGCTGAGAGAATGAATTTCGCTTCAAATCTCATTTCGCTTGGAGTGATTTGCAACTAATACCCTACGACGTTAAAAGTGATGTAATATAGAGTAAATTCACGATTTCATTACTGCAGTTGACCAACGAAATCGACGGCCGTAAAAAAAAACATTCACACTTCATAACAATTTGCACTTCACAGTGAATTCAATAGTACTTACAGGTGCTACTTGGATAATTAACAAGGCAACAAAATACAGATCAGCCGAACGTATTGGGGAGGCAGGGGCATCGTAGATTTTTGTAAACTAATAAACATGTTTGTTATTATAATGTATGTTATTTATGTACTGTAGGTATGACACTGTACAATTTTTTAAAAATAATTATATAATCGAACATAGATAAATATTTAAATCACCTTCGCCAAATAAAGCAAGGTAAATGAAAACTCTAGGCGTTTCCAGGGGGGGGAGAGCATGACCCCTCATTAGCAGCAAGAAATGTGCGTTTGGGTTCATTCCCCTTTGACAATTGAAGGCTAAAATGTGTCGTTGTACCATCTCGATAAGGGGCAGTCCATAAAATTATGTGAGGCGATTTTGAAGGTTTTCGACTCCCCCCCCCCCCCGGGTGAGATTGCTCGACCCCTCCTCCCCCTCTAATCTCACGAGAGATTTTTCAAAATGCGTATTTTAATGTAAATACGTTAATTTGTGATTGATTGCATTGGGATTTATTTAGAAAAACATTATTTGCTTAATCATATTTGGCTTAATTATATTTACGACTATATATGACTAGTATTTAGAAAGTAGAGAGGTCTGAAGTACAATTAATATTATTGCACTTCAGAAAACAGTCCACGGGGACTCGTGTGCGGTCTCAAGAGTGACTATATGGAACCAACATGTCCATTGATTTTCCGTAAATACATCTGCTCATTCAACTTCGCTGTGATTCAATAATACTAAAAACCGTTGTTGCTTGCACAAAGAAGCACATTAGCTCGACGTGTTTACGATCCGTGAGGGTCGCACTCTGCGTGCTGGTGCATTGTGGACCGCACATCGGTGCTGCTCTTGTGATGGATAAAAGTAGACTGTTTAGCACTGTTCTTAGCGAAAAAAAACTGATATTTGCGGAGACCCCCCCTCTCCACCAGTAAGATTAGGCAAGATTCGCTTGACCCGCCCTCCCCACAGGCCTCACGTAATTTATGGATGGCCCGTAACATGAACTTTCTATATTTCGAAATACTGAAATCTCGAACTGTCTCACACTTCCACATGTTGTGAAAATTCTGCAACCCGAACTTATGACGTAGAACATCGTCTTTCCTAACGCCGGTACATGGTACAGTTTTCGTGCAGATCCTCATACAGTTTCTGAACAGAAGATCCCAAACTCGAAAAGTCGCGCATACACGTGTTCGGGTACTACTAACACTAACGTTCATGAGTGGACTGTATGAATGGACTGTATTGTTGAAGTACGTAGTCCCCGAAACCCTTTGATAGCTCTGGGATTGGCGCAGGAGTGCAGGATGCATATAGCAAATTTCCAGCACAAACAATATTTAATAAGTAAATGTACAGTATTCACCAGTAAATGCACAAGAAGAACAGAAGATGAATGATGAAACTTTCTCTTGGTGCATTAATACACCTGTCCAAGCGTAGTCATTGTAGTGAAACTTGGACCGCCGTGGCTACCTTACGCCGACCAGAAGCAGCCGCGAGTTCACAAGTTCAACAAAATTGCGGGCGCAAATCCACGCAAGAGCGACAGACACAATTAAAGCGTGCACTGCCACGATTAAATAAATTTATTGTGCGAGCCGTATGCAGCTCATTTGCACGATTATAGATTCTTTACACGCTACTGCGCGGAGCCCTAACACACGCGTCTATCTTGCACGGTGTCTTTATGCGGACTAACGAAAGTCGGTTAAGCCGAATTCGGTTGGGGCGGAGACACGTTAGGAAGGGCTCACACGCGCGGCAGAGGTGGGGATGGCGATGGCCAATTACCATTTGCCATTTGATCTGGATTTGCAATGATCTGCGCAGTTTTTGTCCGTTGCTCCTCCAACGGACGCGCTGTGGGGGCGAGTTGGGCAGGCGAACACGTACGAGCGGCCACGCCCGTCCGTTGCCGTCCGTTGAAAAATACGCGAACAACGGATGTGAAGGCGATATGTGACACCTACTCAACGGCCACGCTCTGCCGATTACGCAATTCAACTGTTCTGCCTTGCTTGTGAACGTATTATTTCTGCTTTGCTGTGGGCCCGCCGAACACACGGTCTGCACGTTTTCTGTAAGAATCAACACAAGACGCCGCGTTTGTTAGTGATACCGGGCGCGTCAACTACTGAGGCCAATAGTCCCGTAAGTTGTAGTGTCGGAACTCCTCCCGCCGTCTGGACGCGAATCTAGAGGTCAGAGGCACTGCAGTGGCATCACGAAGGAATACGGGACGACTGGAGTTATCACCATATATCACTTCACACAATCGCTCCAGAAACACACCTACCACAAAATAGAAATGGCCAATTACTGTCGTGTCGGGTAAACAAATCCGTTAGTGAATGATTCTACCGCCAGAGGCACATAACCCAAATTGTAAGCTGTCTACATGAAACATTACGAACATATGCTCAAAAGTTTTCAGCGAAATCGTGCAGTCTGGACTCCGCAAAAATAGCAGTTCTGCAGCACCTTCTTGCATTTGTACTCTGGTTTTGATGGAGAGTTGCAAGAGCCGGTACGTACTCGTATCTCGGAGAGCAAAATGCGGAGCACGAACGTATACGAAGAGAGCCGAGCAGAGTGAGTAGCGATCGGGGAGCTTGTACCCTCCCGAGACAAAGTTGTGTTTTTTTTTACATTGATTTGGGTTGGAACCAGAAGTTTCTTCCTTGATCACAAGTTTCCCGAGGAATTCTGACGGTTCGCTGGAGTGTCCAAGTTCAGGAAGACGATGGATCAGACCTTCGGGCCCTCGCGTTAACACAACACAAATCCTTGAGTCTGTCCAACGCATAATTACAATTCGTTTTATGCGAGTTAAAAATCATTCGATGTTCACAGGAAAAGCCTCCATTTTCTCCTCTTCTTTGGCTCCTGGTTTTCTTCCACACTCTCATAAATCCTCTCAAGGTTGGTCTGTCCGTTTTCTGTTTCTCATACTGTATATATTAATCTATATATTTAATACCAATAAGTTACTCTTCCAAAGATTCGTTTCGACCTTCTACTGAACCGATTGTAGGATGTTTTTCTAAATAAAAGATTGTGATCGTTAGATGTGTTATCAAATATTATTTGTGTTTAGTCACAAACATTTACGGTGTAAATTAATGAATTAAATCATTCTTTAATAGCACGCCCATCAGTAGTGAATCGTTTCTTCCATAGGGCAGCCGTTTTTAAAATTGATTTACATAAGCCGATCGACGTAAGACCGCTTGTATATAGCGTGTTTTTGCCATCTCGTAACGGTAAAGTACTATCGATCTTCTGTCATGCGCAGTTCAAGTTTTGCATCACTTAGTACACCTGCGCATGCCCAGAAGATCGAGAGACTCAACGTTCGAGGAGGCAAATCTCCCTCGTATTAACTCGACCAGTCCGCAAGTTCCCGACCTGCTCACCCATCTTCGTTAAAGGCCCATTCACAATGCAAACATGAACATAAGCATGACGTTAACATAAAAGCTAGGACTATGTCCATAAGCGGACTCATTCACAATGCCTTCGCATATGCATAACTTATAAGACGTTAACTTAAAAGCTTGCAAGCTTCTGTGCTTATGCTTATGTTAGAAATAAGAATGAACCAATCGAACTCAATGTTTAACTCAAAATTGAGTATCGAAATTGGATCGAACAAAAGACTTGTTTTCCAAATGCTGCTTGACGTTCACGACGGTGGGTTTTCTGCGTTGTTTGTAGCGTACTATCTTTTGTAGTTTAGTTTTGTTGTAATATACACAGCAAGTACCATTTATTTTAAATTTTTATTGAAATTAAAATACATAACCTAACCCAAACCACGGCCGCAAGCCGAGACGCCGCTGGTAGGCCTGGCTCGTAAAGAGCTGTTGTGCTACAGTACATACGTAAATGTTTATATGTGTTATATTTCGTGTATTGTTTATATAAACATGGATATTTTACACCAAAATTGCACACCAGGCGAATGCCGGAGCCCGAACAAACGGGCCACGGACCGCACGCGATCTTTCCTCCTCTTTCCTTGTCCTATCCTCTCCTCTTACACACACACACACACTAACATGCACTACACTACCGCACATGCCGGGAGACCGGTCGAGAGCTTACAGCTTGTCCGGCTGGGGCGGTGCCCACGCTGGTGGGAGATACGTGTTTGAGGGGTAAACCCTGGTAGTCGATGGTAGGTCGACGCCAGATCTCGCCATCCAGCGGGGAAAAAGATCATCGCCACCTCCCGAGAAAAACACGCACTACACTTACGGGACTAATGACCTAAGTAATTGACGCATCGCGAGAAAAACTAATCAATCATCAATAAACAATATTTCAATACATATAAAATATAGATTCTCATATCCAACCAATTGTAACTAGAGGGCCCACAGAAAATAGAAAATCTTTGCTTTACGCTTACGGTGGACATTGTGAATGCTTCAGGCTATCACTTATGTTTAAGTTAGTCTGTGCGGTACGCTTATGTTTACGCCTGCATTGCGAAGGCCCTTTCCACGCGTGGCTCCGCATTTCGCTCTCCGAGAACAAGCCCGGAGCGCGCGCCGTCGCGACGCGTCGCGCTGCGTCGCGCGCGTCGCGCTGCGCCAGGTGGGGCGGGAAGTGACGCCGCTGACGCACAGGCTCCGGAGCAGCGCGCCACGAAAAAAATTAAGAACCCGTTTCCCCTTTTTGCGGCGCGCCGGCTCGCGGCCCGCCCGCCGCCAGCGGAGTGCGGCGTGCGGGCGCGAACCCGCCGAGGCGGGGAG
Source organism: Acheta domesticus (assembly GCA_031308135.1). Lineage (NCBI taxonomy): Eukaryota > Metazoa > Arthropoda > Insecta > Orthoptera > Gryllidae > Acheta > Acheta domesticus. The sequence goes on along the minus strand of JAHLJT010004803.1, from coordinate 9,503 downwards.
GGGAGGGGCGGGGCGGGGCGGGGGCCGCGTCGCCTTTGTCCGCCACACAAAGCCTCCTGCGGCGGCGACGCGCGGCCAGCTGTGGCACGGAGCGCCGGGCGAGCAGCCTCCGCCTCCGCCTCCGCCTCCGCCGCCGCCGCCGCCGCCGCCGCCGCCGCCGCCGCCGCCGCCGCGCCGCCCGCATGCTGTCGCCCCGGGGCGCCCGCGTCCCGCTGTCTGCCGCGCACGCCGTGCCACCAACAGCATCCCAAGCGCCGCCGCCCCACACACCCCTCTTCGCCACGGTGTAAGATATATAGGTGTGTTCACTCCCAGTCTAAAACTGAAGGCTTATGTGAGGCTAGCTCTCACAGTCTCGCATATAAGCGCTGCGATCTTTGGGTGTTTTGGACAAGGTCGTGATTGGTCGTGTCCATTCGACAGCTCTGTGGCCAGATGATTCAGAATTTCAAGTCAGTGATTTGTCGTTCGAAGGTAATTGGTAAAGTTAGAGCGAACAGTTACGAAAATGGTTACGAAATATTATATAAAACTGTGTAACCACAGTTGAGATGTCATCTTAAGATGTACATCCTTAAATATCGTTGCCCCAAACCGATCGTGCGCACCGTACGGACAAGCGAGGAACTTGCCTCAAACTGGCTTCAGAAAATTTGCCCCAAAGCCGGCTAGTTGACAAACCTATCACGAACTTACACCGTGCTCTGCATCGGCTATTCTCAGTTTCTTAGGTTAGAGTACGACGGGGACGCGGACAAAGGCTTCCCCCACTTCGTACATCCAAAATAACCCACCATGGTCTTTAAAACAAACATCATTCGAAACGCTGTACAAGACATTAGTATAACTGGACAAGAGCTGGGGTTTGCCATCCAGATGACCAAAAGTTACAGACATGTGGGTCAGCGGACAGCGCGTCAATACTTCAGACCCTCTGACACTGTCTTCATAAATGTGTCCACCCATTAGGATCAAGATTAGTATTGGCGGTGATCTCAATGACACGTATCAACAATTGGCTCTGGATGGAATACACAGAGAAAAGAACTCCTAAAAGCTATTGCATATCACATTGCAATGTTCTACCTAGCGACGAAACAGCATTTTGGCTCACAGATATGAATAAAATTCCAGATGTTAGAAAATATTTACGGTTTCTAAAGGTCAGACCAAATCTCATTTCAATATTCATCAGTGCGTGGATCTGAGTACTGACCACGCTCTGTTTTAATGAATCCGCCAGCGTGTAACATACAAGTAATTTCCTTATCAAATAGGCACCCAATTGCAACAATGGATTAACAGGAATGTTACGGCAAATGTTCACTGAAAAGAACGAAGGTGTACATACCGCATTCAAATATATACAACAGAATGCATCCAAAAAGCAGCTTGGAACGCTTCACCTGATATGAATGTTTGCTGCAAAGCAAATACATATTCACAATTCTGTAGATTGTAGATTTGTCACCTGAGGACAAAAAACCTAACAAATGTTCTGTTGGAAGGTCTCTGAATTTTCTTAGCCTTAGAACTATTAATGCTATAATGTTGCACATTTCGACGCTTCAAATAGTTTCCAGGGTATTCGTGTGTATTAATTTGACTTTTTAAAACATTAGACGAGAAGGTTACGTTCCCCCAGCTGGCCGAGTTTTGTTCGAATGGCACTGGATTGCCACAGCCTTGGTTGGACCGGATAAAGGACATGCTGCTTCTGACGACAGAGACACGTAGTTCATCCGATTTCTGTAAGAATGTTGGGACCTGGTATTGTTTCTGTGCCATCTCCGAACAAACATCTGCACATATCGTAGTGAAAGTACTCGTATTTTTAATGTAGGTTCTAATCGTTTTTCGCTCCCTGTGTTGATTTCGCGAAGCACGAGATAACGTTGTTTGGTTTCCTTGAGTATTAACTTCATTCGATTTACGAATTAGCCATGTCGTCGATAGATCGCCCTCTGAAATAAGGACACTCCTCATCGACGAGAACAAAAATCCGCAATAGATCGCCTTTTGATTTAGACTGTGCGATGATGTACACAATATTTGGTAGTATTAAAATTGTTGGTAGTTTAATTACGGTCATTGTTAGTACTGGCGTGCTTGCAAAACGCAAAACAAAAATGTACGCTTCTTCCTCTATACTTCTCCCGTGAATTGCTAGGATATGTGTGCAATTAATTTATTCGTTCATTCCACTTAACCAATTAAAAGTGCGTTCTCTCTGAGTACCTACTATTCACCTGACACATCATCGGAATAGTCTCTGTGGTATGTGGCTCTGCCAATCAGCTGAAAAGACTTAAGCACCACCACAATTGAACTGCGGTACGCTTTGAGTATAAACGGTGATCAGTTGTGTTCTCATCGCAGGTTGTCTGTTTTAAAAGGAACGCAAAAAGTGATTAGCATTCAACGTTTCAGGCTTATAAAATTTGGTCAGTTATAAATGATAATTAAAAAAATCATAGTTTCTATACCGATGTAAATTTTGATACACACGAAACAAATGTGTAAAATGGTTCAACGTGTTGTTGTTTATGTACAAACGCTGCAACAGGACCCTTTGAAATCCCGAATTTCTCGATACTATCGTTTCTGATATCCCCTCACATTCAGTAAGAAGTGTTGGACACCTGAACCTTGATAAGACGAAAATTCGGTTATTCAAACTCTCCCTTTCAGAATCGTCAACATTGAAGTTCCATAGTGTGTGTTGCTAGGTCAAACGGGTAATGAAAGAGATGCCGTAATGAAAATATAATAACCTGTTACATGGAATTTTGATTATTTTATGTCGAATAGGAGACTTAAGTAGTACAGTAATTGTTAGTAAATTATGTTGACTATCGAGTGGATATTAAGAGTAGCCACACAAAGGACTTTTAACAACCTCTCAAACAAATCAATATCATTGGCGGCAGTTAACAAATATCGTTTTGTAATACAGAATGGAACAGTATATTAAATAATAACACGAATTATTGTCACTATCTTATTAGCACTAGTAACACCGAGGTATAAAAGGTCTCGTGCCGTTACCAAGGGCTGTAGCCACCGCTTAAATTTGATGTTATTGATTCTGGACGATTTTGATAAATTAATAACTAGATATAACTAATAATACAAGTAGGCATTCATTTAAGCAATGAACATTGTTCAATTCTGGTTCTACAATATTAATACGACTTTCTCTGCAACAATATTTGTATTTAATGACAACTATTACATTGGAATGCCGAAGAATGGAAAGGGCTTCGATGCTTTCACAATACAGTAATTAAAGTATATTGTGCTAACACGTACAATACTGGAAATATTTGCAAAATGTAGTCGGGATGTTTCAATTTTCGAAAAAATGTCTGGAATTTTTTCACTCACAGTCAAAGACTGCTAATAACTAAAATTATAAACATACACTTGTGATACATTGCACCCTATTTGATAAAAAATATATGACATAAATGATTTCCAGCGTCCTAAAAAATTGAAACCTAATACAACAAAAAAATCATCGGGAGCCTGTTACACACACAACTACATTATTTTATGAAAACACAACACACACACCACACACACACACACACACACACACACCTTTGGTAATGATACGTTCTCGGTAAAGTTTCGTTAAGGATATAGCGCTTCATACTATGGACGCGGATATCGACAACAAAACATCGATATTAATAAAAACATCGATCAATAAACCATCCACGTTTTAAAGCGTTTTAGTTATCTCAAACATACAATTCGTGCACAACAAAACTTAATTTGACAGGAGCCACGTGTATTAATTTAGAAGTAAAATTTAAATTAAAATAAGTTATAAAACGCCTGTCCATTGAAAAAAATACGACGAAAATACGAAGGAAATCATCAGCATCATCTCGACGAGGGATACTGTGCTAAATGAAAATAAAACACTAAGTCAGTTATTGTTTCATATTTTAACTCTACAAAACTGTGATTATGGAAAATCCTTCATCCACAAAATGAAACAACCAAAAACGTAATAGCATCGAGCACAAAACATCGATGTTTTTATAAAAAAAACGTCGAGCACACAATATCGATGATAAAAAACATCGGATTCAATACGTCGATGCTTACAAACATAAAGTTCTATTACATCGAGCACACAACATCGATGATCAAAAAAACATCGGATTCAATACATCCGATTTACAACATAAATGTTTCTACACATCGAGCACACAACATCGATAATCAAAAAACATAGAGGACTTAATATATCGATGTTTTTGACCATCGGTGTTTTGTGCTTTTTTAATTTTTTTTAAAATTTTTTAACTTTATGTTTTGTGGTTCGATGTCGCATCGCTGTTCATACGACTGGCACAGGCTCCTCATTGCGACGGCAGCGGCGCGCTTTCGCGGGGCGTTGGCCAATAGCCCTCCCGCGAGGCGCGCGCCTTTCTTCTCAGGGGGTGGAATCAGGATTTCCCTTTCACCTCAGACGATATGTCGCCCCAAGACTCCGCAGCGCAGATTTAACATGCGCGCTATCCAGCAACGAAACTGCCCGCTCGCGGCCGAGAAGTGCCACTTCCACGGCTTCTTATTCATTCGACAGCCTGAGAAAGCGGAAAGTGTACTTATATTGCGATTTCCGTAACTTTGTCCCTGACAGGAATCAGCTGTTTCGCTGCCATCCAATCAGGAGCTTAATTTCGCTCGCGAGCAAGGTGACGTCACTCTGTGACGTTCAAGCTCCGATTTGGATGAAACCTTCAACAGATGATCCATCAGGGGCAAAGTTACGAACAAAATCGCAGTATATTGTGAAGGGTACGTTTACCACGGCTGAATGCGTCGCAATATTCGGTGGACACATTAGCAGTAATGATCTAACGTTTCAGTAACCACAAATGCTATGATCTTCGACGAACTTCTACACCCGCTTCTTCTGTCAATGCTTTATTGCCGGTCTACGAAAGCGCGTTGGTAGGACGTCAGCCGCTCCCTCGTAACGACTTTCAGAGTGGAAGGAAACGGCAAACCACCACGTATTCTGTAATACCTTCCATCTAATAATAATCCACATTTGCTAGTGTCGTAAGGTCAAACCAGCTGAAAGAATGTAAAACATTAATATTAGGATTGTAAAGACGGCGACGTGGACTTCCCTCTGACCGGTAATATTGTGATCACGGGAGTTAATATATTCCTGTAATCTGTTCTCCATCGCCTGGAATTTTTTTAACCACTTGAAGTTAAAAACATCCCCTCTTTCTTCTGCTCCGTTAGTTTCTGCGAAGTTCTTGAACATAATTTCGTGTGAGAAACCCTCTGGCGGTATGCCCTTTCATCACGTGTATCCTTTCTGTAACAGTGCGTTGGGAACGGAAAGTAATAAGAATGAATTGAAACGAGACCCACCCACATCTTGAGAAACGATATGCGGTGAAAACGCATACGCTAACTTAGCTGTGCCGGGACGGGAGGCCGTCGCTTCGAATGCCGACAGAGGGGGATTTCCGAGCTCACCTATAGTATACAGCAGGGCTTTCCAACTGTCGGCCGCGAGCCGCATGCGGCCCGCCGGATCTTTTGTGCGGCCCGCGAACTGCGTTTGAAAACATTTTATTGTACCAACCAAACACAATACAATTGCACAATTTTCTCTTATTTTATTTAAATTCTACATAATGTCCTCGTTGTTTGTACATTAATCATTAAGTGTATGTGAAGTAAAAGTCGTATCAATAAATATTTGTTTCAGTATTATCTCAGTCATTAGGGCAAAAACCATCTTTAGATCACGGTGCGGCCCGCGGCTTGTCTAGAATTTGATACGTGGCCCATAAGCCCTTCCAAGTTGGGACAGCAGCCAGGTACAGAGGATATTACTACAAGAAGGGATCGCATTGACAGCTACTGCTTGGCCACTGCTGGCAACGTAACTGCAAGGCGCGCTGCACGCATTTCGCTATTCGGCGGCGAACAGCGAGCAACTCGCTCCCGACCCCGACTAGTGGGATGGGTCGCTTGCTGTTTGCCAGGATGAACATTCGGTGCTCGCCCTACCCACCGCTTGTCGGTCTTTTGGACACATCAATGAGCGAACATTCGCCGAAAACACATCCGCTGTTCGGGATCGGGCGAGCATTAGCTCGCTGCTCGGCAAACTGCAGAATGTGTGGAGCCACCTGTATGTTTATTACTCTCATTTGTTGGACAGTTCGTTTACTGTTAGTTCATTGAAATGGCTCCATCAGCATCTCTTGCAATGTCATCGCCCTGCTTGACGTTCATTTGCTTCCCGACCTTTCAATGTGGTCGTCCCTACTTATTTCAGTAACTCCTCTATAGGTGGTTCGGGCGATGCCCACGGCGTGGATGAGAATTTTAGATTTCGGCTGCTCTCGTCAGCTGTTCTTCCGGTTAATTTCAGGCGAATGCCGCGACAGAATCTTCCACAACAGGCTCAGTGCGTCGCGCGATTCTTCCTTCTCCACCCAGACCCGATTCCGTGCACGTGCCGGGGCGATGGGCTGACCACTCACCCAGGAGAGGAACCAACCGATCATTTTGGAGGGGATTCATCTAGAATTTTTAAAAAAAAATCATTAACCGTTATATTATACATGTTTATTATTTTTTGTGGTGTATATCTGATACTTACAATTTATTATTGTTTAAATATTACATAATTATATCAAGTAATTATTTAAATTAATTTTACCACGAAAATTCTTAGCTTGGAGGGGGGGGACATGGCCCCCATGACCCCCTGCCCCCCTGCTCTAAGAGAGCTGTGGAGAGCTCACAGAGAGCTGTGTTCGGGAGCCTGGCATGCGCGGTTGAAGTATGGTACAATGCCCTGAGAATGTCACAGGGATTCAGCAAAAATGCCCAGCAACCAGTGATCAGCAAACGCACGTGACAACCGTGTGTGTGTGCGGATCAATGAGATGGGCAGTAATCGAGCATTTACCGAATCAGGATCCTCAGAACGGGTATGTAATGATTTTCGAATTTGTGAAGTCGTATTCTCTAAAATGCCTTAGAACTTGAAACGTGTAGGGTCATTTAATACCTTAATAATTGTGATAAATTGTTGATAAATGACCAAGCGCTTAGTTATAACTGTCTTTTCACGAGTATATTAGAAATGTTCCACCCCTACACACATTTTCACAAAACACAAACACCCCAACTCTCGTATTATGCAAGTACATTTTTTATTGAAATATACGTACTTTGAAATTAAAAGTTGAGTGTATATTCTATTTTAATAAATTAATCATTTTCGATGATTCGAGTTTTCATTCATTCACGCTAGGCGGCCCCGTCCGCCCACCTCGAATTACCGCGACTCCTCTGCATTCATCGCGAGAGGCGTCTGGTCTGCCGTCTGCGCCAAGGGCTCGGCCGGCGGCCGGCGCGGCGCGGCGCGGCGCAAGAAGCCAAGTGGCCCAGATTCGTTTTTGAGGAAATGAAAGTGGCCACGGCCGCGGGGGCGCGCGGCGGCGCGAGGAAGCCAAACCCCACCCACCCCGTGCGGATTCGAATTCGATGGTGTAACCGTTAGCGTACCGGACTGTCATACCCAAGTTCGGGGTTCAATCCGATCGAAGCCGTGGATTTTTAAGGGCGAAAAATCCTTCCGCGGAGGGGAAGTAAAGCCGGCTGGCCCATGTTAGTAGATTTACTGCATGTAAAAGATCCTCAAGCCTAAATGACGCCTCTGAGCTAAATTCAAATAGCCTGTTTCGCGCCGAGATAATACCTTCTTTCTCCTTGGGTGAAAGGAGCGTAGCGAAATTTGCGTGGTCAGATGGAAGAGCGGGCCTGATGGCCCGAGTCTCGCCACGTAAAATAAGGCATTAACTACCTAACCCCGCCCCCAGTCAGCGGTGGCTCAGGGCAGCAACACCAAGCAGTGGCGTAGCTTCGGTTGGTGTCACCTGGGGCAAAGCTACTGGTGTCGCACCCCCACCCATAAATTAAGTATAAAAATAACTATTGCTGCGTTGATGTACATCAGTTCATTAATAGTAGTTTATGCAATTAGTTTATAATGTTAAGCTATTGCATGAGTACATGTTTTGAAAAACGAGCGACGCTAGGAGCGAGTTTCAAATTGTACGAATGCAATAAAGCAACATTATAAACGAGTTGCAAAACGCTATTGTTTTGTATGACAGCATTTTAAATTTATAAGATAATGAAACTTAAATTGCGAAGAACTTCTGTGATGTCTCGGGTATTGACATCTGTGCGAGGCGAGAAAAACTGTGGTCGGCTGTTCTGTTTACTCTACCTCCCCTAATTCTCTCGCCGCGATTGGCTGAATGTGTGATGACGCAATCATTCGAGCAGTAAAAGTCTAATACGTAATCATTTGTGCCATAAAAAGCCTGATTATGAACGATCTTGCAACAGAAAAAGGTCTTTATGATGATCTGGAATACAAAAAAATACAAACACATTTGCAAAATGATATTTATTAATAATTACTAAAACATTCTGTTTTAAGAATAATTGCAACATAATTTGTAAAATAAATATTTAAAAAGAAAGGTAACTTATCAACAAATGTAAGTTATTATAAAACCTCTTTAGAGATTTTAGGGCAGCAAACTTATCTATAAACTTCATTAATATCTATGCTTGTGCAATGCATTTTCTATTGACAATACAGCCAAATCAGCTAATCTTGATTAACCATACACATTTTTAAGTAAATTATTTAAATTATGTAATCGAGTATGAAATATTTTAATTGGTATCACCCCTAGAATGGTGTCACCCGGGCGTGCCGCCCCCCCCGCCCCCCTTAGCGACGCCACTAAGACCAAGGCATATACTGCGATTTTCCACCCCTGCTCTAACACGAATCAGTTGTTTCGCTGCCATCCCATCGGGAGTTTATACGTTGCTACAGGGACGTATCAAGCTCTCGACTGGATAAAACCGTCAACAGATGATTCCCGAAATGGGAAGAGTTGAATAAATCGTAGTATAGTCTTTCCACGCCCGACAGTGGCGAATTTTCACTCTGCATCGATCTCATGCCTGGTCGAGTATTCTAGCGGACGGTGCTCTGATCGGTAGTTTTCCATGCTTTCTCCGATCTGGGGGCAGTACCCTAAACACAAGGGCCACGTACCGCGCGCGATCTTCCTTCTCTTCCTTGTCCTGTCCCTCTCCTCTACACTAAATGCACTTCATACCACTCATGTTCCGTCGGGAGCTTCAGGTTGTCGCTGGGGCGGTGTCCCGCTTGAGGAGACACCTGGAGGGGGATTTCGCAAGTAGGCGTGTAGGTCGCAAGACGTTTCGGTCGTCGCCTTTTTTACCTTCTAGTCCGGCCCCGATTCCCCGTTTTCCGACACACAATTACATAACTCTTTTTTACGAAGTACTTTCGCGAGGCGAGAAAGTAAAATTACAATAAAAAAGCCAAGCCGAGCCCTTTACAGTGAAATAAGAGATTTGAAATCAGTTGCTAAAATTATCTGTATAGT
>JAHLJT010004801.1:0-30362 GCA_031308135.1 Acheta domesticus | reverse complement strand
TTGTTAGGGTGCTGTTTCGGCTTTCGTCTAATGTTGATGTGAAAAAACAATAGAATTCCCCTCCAGACAGCGGCTGAACTCAATTCAGCTACGTAGGTTAGTGTCGAAAATCCTGCCCCGACGGAATTCGACCTGCCGATCAGAGGCACTGCAGTGCAATCAGTTGAGGTTCTGTGCCACTCCAACCGGCGAATACGGCGGCGAAACGAGTGGATCGTCACGGACGCGTGCAGGTTCCGCAGGACCTGCAGGTGGACGTTTTTTGGTCGATGTACCATCAACATGGATGTTTTATTGTCGCTGTCGCATCGCCAGATGCTGCACGACCTGCAGGTGGATGGTTTTTGGTCGATGTACCATCAACATGGATGTTTTGTTTTCGCTGTCGCATGGCTAAGTGCCGCAGACCTGCAGGTGGATGGTTTCTGGTCGATGTACTATCAACACGGATGTTTTGTTGTGGCTGTCGCATCGCTAGGTGCCGCAGGACCAGCAGGTGGCTGGTTTTTGGTCGACGTACTATTAACATGGATGTTTTGTTGTCGCTGTCGCATCGCAGGTGCCGCAAGACTTGCAGGTGGATGTTTTTTTTCAGTGTATTATCAACATGGATGTTTTGTTGTGGCTGTCGCATCGGCAGGTGCCGCAGGACCTGCAGGTGGATGTTTTTTGGTCGATGTATTATCAACATGGATGTTTTGTTGTGGCTGTCGCGTCGCAGGTGCTGCAGGACCTGCAGGTGGATGTTTTGTTTGCAGTGTATTATCAACATGGATGTTTTGTTGTCGCTGTCGCATCGCCGGTGCCGCAGGACCTGCAGGTGGATGTTTTGGCCAGTGTATTATCAACATGGATGTTTTATTGTCGCTGTCGCATGGCTAGGTGCCGCAGGACCTGCAGGTGGATGGTTTTTGGTCGACGTACTATCACATCGATGTTTTCTTGTCGCTGTCGCATGGTTGGGTGCCGCAGGACCTGCAGGTGGATGGTTTTTGGTCGATGTACTATCAACATGGATGTTTTGTTGTCGCTGTCGCATCGCCAGATGCCGCAGGACCTGCAGGTGGATGGTTTTGGTCGATGTACTATCAACATGGATGTTTTGTTGTGGCTGTCGCGTCGCAGGTGCCGCAGGACCTGCAGGGGGATGTTTTTGTCAGTGTACTATTAACATGAATGTTTTCTTGTCGCTGTCGCATCGCAGGTGCCGCAGGACCTGCAGGTGGATGCTTTTGGTCGATGTACTATTAACATGAATGTTTTCTTGTCGCTGTCGCATCGCTAGGTGCCGCAGGACCTGCAGGTGGATGGTTTTTGGTCGACGTACTATCACATCGATGTTTTCTTGTCGCTGTCGCATCGCCAGATGCCACAGGACCTGCAGCTGGATCTTTTCTGGTCGATGTACCATCAACATGGATGTTTTGTTGTGGCTGTGGCGTCGCAGGTGCCGCAGGACCTGGAGGAGGGCGCGCCGGCGCGCGGGGGCGTGGCCGGCGGCGGGGCGCAGGCGGCCGAGGAGCCGGCCGTGTCGCGGCGCGCCGAGCTGGGCGAGCGGGCCGTGCTGCGCCTGCTCGAGGGGGCTGCCCGTCGACGACGAGGTGCTCGTCGACGCGTTGGTGAGGCCGCATCCACGTCCACGCCAATTACACGCTTAGACTTGAGGTTTTATTTCTTGGCGCGTGGGGGTCTGTCTGCAAAATAGAATATCTCACGGTATTTCGCGTCGTTCTCGGCCACGGCGCTACGAGTCTCATGATCGCCAGCACTGCTCGATGCAGTCGCGATCATGCGACTCCTGCGGCACGACGGAGAACGACGTGAAATACCGTGAGATATTCCATCGTGAAGACAAGATCCCACGCGCCAAGAAATATAAAAGTCCCTAGTATATGTGAAATGGTGTCATTTCAACCCCGTGTTGCCATTGGTCCGTCGTCGTATTGCGTGCTGTTCGCAGATGGAGTACCTGTGGACGGTGCGCGGGCTGTCGAAGGACGGGCCGCCGCCGCCGGCGGAAGATGGGGCGGGGGCGGGGCCGCGGCCGTCCATGCGCGCCTCCTCGCTGGCCGCCGGCCACTCCACGCGCCTCTCGCTCGACGCCGCCACCGCCACGGCCGTCGAGTGGGGCGACGTCACCGTGGTAACCACCATCACGGGCACCGCCACCGACGCCATCGACATCGCCACCACAACCACCACAACCACCATCATCGCCAACCCAACCACCGTCATTGCCACCACAACCACCACCATCGCCAACCCAACCACCGTCATTGCCACCACAACCACCACCATCGACACCATAACCACATCCAACATCACTATCCCAAATTAACGAATGAATAATAAATGAGCTAAAGAACAAATGAACGTAGAAAGAATGAAGGAACTAAGGAATGTAGGAAGGAACCAAGGAATGAACGAAGGAACTAAGGAATAAACAAGGGGAAAAAGAATGAAGCAAGGAACCAAGGATGAAAGTATGAATGAGCGACTGATGAGAGAATGAACGACCGAATAGAAGACCGAAAGAAACGAACGATTGAATGATTAAACGAATGATAAAAGCAGGAAGACAAAATCAAAACCAGAAAAGAAAGGGAGAAAGAAAGGAGGGGGAAGTAAGGAAAGGAATGAGGAAAGAAACAACGAAATAAAGAAAGAAGAAACTCTTGAGACACGAGTGTTTTCCAATAAAACCTACCATATTTGTTACTCATATTTCAATCATTACTGATCAAGCTCCATTGAAGGCATATGTCACACGAGCGTTGCGTTGACGCGCGTTATCCAAGCACGTCGTATATCAACACTATCTTATGCAGAGCGGCTAGAGCGCTCGTGTGCCGTTTTGCAAAATATAGTATGTTATTCTACGATGCGCGTCACTCCCCGCACATCAACTCAACGCTCTGCGCATGGGCCCTGAGGCGTGAGATTGACGGAATTGCGCATCTGGAAACTCTAGATTACAAAGGCGCCCTATACCAAGCATTATTACAAAGACTTATTCTGGCAGACTACTTTGAGTAAAAATTAAGAATAACTCATTTTTACACTGAAACCCTAAATTTAATGGATTGAACGTGCATGATATGGAGTTAAAAAATACATTTCAAAGGGTTTTGTAAAGACACCTAAATTACTTGACGTAGAGCAGACACTTGCTCGGTGCTGTCCGCAGATGGCTTTTGAGAAGCGTCCGCAGAAGTAAGTTACACGACCTTTGTCCGTGTAATCGCCATCGCCACCATTTATGATTGCTAAATGTTCAGACCAAAATTTAAATGCTACAAGAAAAAGTATTCATTGTTCTTTTTTTTCACAGTATTATTCACAGTATTAAGCAATAAAGCACAACAAATATCACTGGCGTAACTACAAAGGCGTAGTCTATTGGACGGCGTGTTAAATGGCGAATACCGAAAATAGGCTCGCGGACAACGATACATGTATTTCACGAGCTAGTCATAGAATAAATGTACCAGAATTCGAGAAACGAGCATGAGGGGAAGGGGTGGGAGAAGCTTTCGGCACTAGTTGCGTTGTCTGAAAGACGACGACTTTGTAATCTATACTTCGATTTACACATAGTTGGACCTCAAGGTCACGAGCTAGAAGGAGAGGGGAACATTTATCATCAAATCGGGAGCTTCGTTAGATCTTAAAGAGTTTTGGTATTGAAGTTTCCGATCGGCTAACAATCCCTTCTTCCGATCGGCTAACAATCTCTCCTTCCAGCTCGTCACCTCGAAGTGCAGCCATGTTTAAAACGGGAGTGTAGGCTTAACGTTGCCGGCCGGCGCCAGGCGTCTCCGGACGAAGAGCCGACGGAGGCGCCGGGCGGGTGGGTGCTGCTGGACTTCCCGCTCACGTGGGCGCAAGCCACGCTGCTGGAGGGCCGGCTGTCGGGGCGGCGCCTGCCGCACGCCTCGCTGTACGAGCTGGCCGCCGTCCCGCGCTCCGCCACGCCTCCTCCTTCGGCCCCGACGCCTCGGCCGTCGACGCCGCCGCCGCCGCCGCCTCCAGGCTGCCCGACGCAGCGGCCGCCACCGCCACCGCCGACGCGCGCGGCATGTCCTTCGTGGAGGCCGCGCGCCGCATGCAGTCCTTCACCGCGCAGGAGGTGAGCGACTCGGCTGGCGCGAGGTGCGGAATGAATGAATTCATTGCTACTTAATTGCGAATTAATTGCCAAAAAATCGAATTAATTGCCACGTGTTTTTGTGGTGACAACGGGTGTAAGTTGGCTTGATACAACGCCAGCACAAACATTAATTCGAATCGTAGTCCGACGGAAAACCTCAAACGATTTATTGCTAATTAATTGCCTCAATTTGCAATTTATTGCCACGTGTTTTTTTCGTGAAAAAGGGGTGTGAGATGGCTTGACGCGACGCCAGCACACACACAAATTAAATTCGGGTCGTAGCCTGACGGAAAACCTCAAACAATTTATGACTAATTAAGTGTCACAATTTGGAAATAATTGCCACGTCTTTTTGTGGTGAAAAGGGGTGTGAGCTGGCTCGACGCCAGCAAACGCATAAATTAAATTCGAATCGTAGTTCGACGGAAACTCTCAAATGATTTATTGCTAATTAATTGCTTGAAGTATGTACACAAGTTATTTTCGGGTCGTAGCTAAACGGAAGCCCTCAAACGATTTATTGCTAATTAATTGCTTGAATTATGTATACAAGTTATTTTCGGGTCGTAGCTAAACGGAAGCCCTCAAACGATGTATTGATAATTAATTGCTTGAATTATGTATACAAGTTATTTTCGGGTCGTAGCTTAACGGAAACCCTCAAGTGATTTATTGCTAATTAATTGCCAGAATTATGTATACAAGTTATTTTCGGGTCGTAGTTCAACGGAAACCCTCAAATGATTTATTGCTAATTAATTGAATGCAAGTATCTTGTTCCTGTAAAACTCTATATTTCCATGAAAGTCCGTTCCTAGTTATAAGTCGGTGCGTGTGTGTGTGTGCGTCAGGAGATCGAGGACTGGCTGCGCGCGTCGCGGGTGCTGCCCAACCCGATCCCGCTGGCACCGTCGCGCCAGCCATTCTGCTCGGCGCTCACCGCCGTCGTCGATCTGCGCCAGGAGGCCCCGCCCGCCAGCCTCGCCCCCGCCGACTCGCTCAGGGTGCGCGCCCACCATCGCACCAAACCCCACAACGCTACATCACCGCATTACACGACCATCATCATCATCATCATCATCACGCTAACCCCACAACGCTACACCACCGCATTCCATCAACACAAACCGACAACGCTACACCACCACATGACACGATCATCGCATTATACAATCATCACCACATTCCACCATCATCACGCAAACCCCACAACATTACGCCATTGCATTTCATCACCACAATCCGCCATCGTCATCACGCAAACCCCACAACGCTACACCATCACATTCCATCACCTAAATCCGCCATCATCGTCACACAAACCCCACAACGCCTCATCACCACATTATACAATCATCACCATCATCATCATCATCATGCGAGCCCCACAACGCTACACCACTACGATCATCACATTATATGATCACCGCATTCCACCATCATCATCACACCAACTCCACAACGCCACATTACCATCATCGCATTCCATCACCATCATCACGCGAACTCCTCAAAACGCCTATCGCTATTTCACCTCCATTACTGGAACCAATTTACGTACCACAACTTATTCACCTCAATCATGCGAATAACAATCGCCAGTGTCATGAACACAGACATCTTCGGGTCGTACGGACTACTGACACTGGCGAGAGTATTTGCTCGAGAGTAGGCTATGGAAACATTATTTGTTTCTACGCCTGTGTTGTCTTTTCCAGTTTCTGCTTTGGCTGGAATTATTATTAACGTGTGAAGAGCAAGGAAGCAGCACTACGTGTGTTACTCAAGGATAGAATGTGGGTGTTATGGAAAATTGTTGAAACACCTAGTACCCACGAAGTCAGGGCTCATGCTTTTTCTACCTAGCTTTCGATAACCACTACATCGTTATCGACATCATCATCGTCTTTGCATAGATACTATTTGTGGCGACGTACGAGGTAGATACTGGTTTGTACGGGTCGCATTTCTAACACAGTACTCGTATCTACACGCAGTCGGAGATGTTTAGACGCGTTTATTCAGTTAGTCCATGTTGATTACAGCAAGCGTAACATATTGCGGATTTTTAGAGTAGTAATACAAGAAACAACACAAAAACGAATAATTTCATGGCTGTCCGAGAGACGCCGCGACGTTGGCTGAGAGGCCGACGTTTCGCCTGTCATGTCGCAGGCTTCCTCAGGGCAGTGCCGAAGGGAGGCTTTCTCAGCCAACGACGCGGTGTCACCCGGACAGCCATGGACTCTAGCCGCCATCATGGACTCTAGCCGCGGAAGCTCACGTACAAATACGAATATTTTTGCTACAAAACAAAGAAAATCCACTGTACAGTGTAATTTAGATTACCTTTTTGAGAAAAAATGCCATTATCCTTTATTGAGGCTGTTCCCTGCCGGTTCTGAGAGAACGGGAGCGAGCGCGACGTTCTTTTTTGTGGCGAAAACGGGTGAGAGATGGCTTGACGTGACGCCAGCACACAAATAAATTAAATTGGGATCGTAGTCCGACGAAAAACCTCAAACGATTTATTGCTAATTAATTGTCACAATTTGGGATTAATTGCCACGTATTTTCGTTGCGAAAATAGATGTGAGCTGGCTTGACTTTCCGACAGCACATACATAAATTAAATTCGTGTCGTAGTCCGACGTAAAATCTCAAACGATTTATGGCTAATTGCCGTACTTTGGTAATAATTGACACTTATTTTCGTGGCGCGAACGGGTGTCACCTGGCTTAACGCGTCACGCTAACACACAATTTTTTTCGTGTCGTAGGTTCACGGAAACCCTCAAATGATTTATTGCTAATTAATTGCTTGAATTATGTATACAAGTTTTTTTCGGATCGTAGCTTAACGAAAGCCCTCAAATGATTTATTGCTAATTAATTGAACGCAAGTATCTTGTTGCTGTAAAAATCTGTATTTCCATGAACGTCCGCGCGCGCGCGCGCCGTGAGCAGGCGACGTCGTCGGTGGCGGCGTCGCTGCAGAAGTCGTCGGCGGGGCTGTCGCAGCTGGGCGTGTCCTTCGCCTCCGTGTCCGGCTCCCCGCCCACCGCCAAGCGCAGCAAGGTGCGACTGCGCACTACAGTGCGATTTTTCTAACTTTGACTCTCAAGGCACGTCTTCACAATGGAATATGTCACGGTATTTCGCGTCGTTCTCAGTCCTGCCGCTAAGCATCGCATGGTCGCGACCGCATCAAGCAGTGCTTGCGTGCGGTGTTTTATCATATTTGAAACATCGATATTTTAAACATCGACGTTTTTGACGATGGACATAGCAAACATTTTGGCGATGCATGATGTACGTGTGTTGATGTATGATGTCAATTTATGGATGATTTGATGAAATTTGCCACGCACATCTACTCCGCCGCGCGCAGAAGCGGCTGGAGTCGACGACGAGCGGCGACCTGGTGCAAGGCGAGCGCCTGGCGGAGGCGGCAGCGGCCAGCGGGGAGGCGGCGCGCCTGCGCACGCTCTACGCGGCGGAGGGCGTGCTCGCCGTCTTCCCCAGGGACCCCGACATCCCCGTCGCAGAGGTACGCTCTCCTCCTCCCCACGACATCCCCGGCGTAGAGGTACGCTCTCCTCCTCCCCACGGCATCCCCGGCGCAGAGGTACGCTCTCCTCCTCCCACGACATCCCCGGCGCAGAAATACGCTCTCCTCCTCCCCACGACATCCCCGTCGCAGAGGTACGCTCTCCTCCTCCCACGACATCCCCGTCGCAGAGGTCTGCTCTCCTCCTCCCCACGACATCCCCGGCGCAGAAATACGCTCTCCTCCTCCCCACGACATCCCCGTCGCAGAGGTACGCTCTCCTCCTCCCCACGACATCCCCGTCGCAGAGGTACGCTCTCCTCCTCCCCACGACTTCCCCGTCGCAGAGGTACGCTCTCCTCCTCCCCACGACATCCCCGTCGCAGAGGTACGCTCTCCTCCTCCCCACGACATCCCCGTCGCAGAGGTACGCTCTCCTCCTCCCCACGACATCCCCGTCGCAGAGGTACGCTCTCCTCCTCCCCACGACATCCCCGTCGCAGAGGTACGCTCTCCTCCTCCCCACGACATCCCCGTCGCAGAGGTACGCTCTCCTCCTCCCCACGACATCCCCGTCGCAGAGGTACGCTCTCCTCCTCCCCACGACATCCCCGTCGCAGAGGTACGCTCTCCTCCTCCCCACGACATCCCCGTCGCAGAGGTACGCTCTCCTCCTCCCCACGACATCCCCGTCGCAGAGGTACGCTCTCCTCCTCCCCACGACATCCCCGTCGCAGAGGTACGCTCTCCTCCTCCCCACGACATCCCCGTCGCAGAGGTATGCTCTCCTCCTCCCCACGACATCCCCGGCGCAGAAATACGCTCTCCTCCTCCCCACGACATCCCCGTCGCTGAGGTACGCTCTCCTCCTCCCCACGACATTCCCGTCGCTGAGGTACGCTCTCCTCCTCCCCACGACATCCCCGTCGCAGAGATACGCTCTCCTCCTCCCCACGACATCCCCGTCGCAGAGGTACGCTCTCCTCCTCCCCACGACGTCGACGTCGTAGATTAATTACAACTAATACCTTCTTCAAGGTTTTGCCAATTTTCTCAACACTTGAAGGTACTACTAATTTTGCATTTCAACAAGTATTTCACTTTAAACATCACGACTTTATCGTCATGCGTCCATATATTTCTTCCAAAACAAACCTACCTACACAGCAAACCCATACAATACTCAATTTTCATTTCGCTTACGAGTTGATACACTCGTGCCAAGTTCTATTTCCATTCGTAACAGTACGCTTTGATAAGGACTTCACTGTCTCAGAGGTTTGCAGCCCTGACATCTTCATTAGAAATTCCATTAGATGACCTAAATGATTATTTTGCTTCCGTTGCACATCCAATAGACCCTATTATTAAAGAAAAGTCACTACACTTTCTGGAATCACAAGCGCCACCCCGGGATGATAGCTTCTATTTCAACAATGTTGATTGCCAAGAAGTCGAAAAAATAGTGAAGGCACTCAAGTCAAATTCAAAAGGCTCTGACGATATAACGGCCAAGCAATTAAAATTAGTTTTAAAAGACGCTCTTCCAGCACTTACACACATAATAAACTCTTCTTTAACAACCGGATACTTTCCCCAATTGTGGAAACTAGCTTACATACGTCCCCTTCCCAATGTATAAATTCGTTAAATCCTTGTGATTACCGACCAATCAGTATATTACCAACATTATCCAAAGTCCTAGAAAAAATTGTACGTCAACAAATAGACAAGTATCTCGCCATAAATGATGTTCTCAATAGTTTGCAATCTGGTTTTAGGAAAGGTAGAAGTACGCAAACGGCCTTGTTACGAGTCACCGAAGACATTCGTCAATCTCTGGATCAAGGCAATATAACAACATTAACGCTTTTAGATTTTAGCAAGGCCTTCGATTCAGTAGACCATGACGTGCTTCTGGCAAAATGTAAATGCCTCGGTTTTTCTGATTCTACCTTATCGTGGATTTCAAGTTATTTTAGTAATAGACAACAGGCTGTAGTTGTTGAGAATACTTTTTCGTCCCCTAAGTCAGTTTTACGCGGAGTACCACAGGGTTCCGTACTAGGTCCACTTTTCTTCTTGATCTATGTTAATGATATCCCCTCTGTGCTATCAATGTGCAGTCATCATATGTATGCAGACGACTTACAGATCTATGTCAGTGGGAAACCTTCAGAAGTGGCTCATTTAGTTAGTAAAACAAATCACGATTTGGCGTCTTTACTTGAATGGTCAGTGAGAAACGACCTTAAGCTAAACCCATTAAAATCTCAATCAATTATAATTGGGTCCTGCCGGTCCCATAAAACACTTCAAAATCTAAAAATTCCTGATATCATTTTGGACAACACTACTGTTCCTTTCTGCTCTCAAGTTAAAAATCTTGGTCTGACCATCGATAAATTTCTAAATTGGGAACCTCATGCTCGGGACACTTGCCGCAAAGTGTATGCCTCAATGTACTCACTCAAATGTGCTTACAAATGCCTTCCACCCAAAACCAAAGAACTTCTAGTAAATCACTCCTGCTCCCCTGCTTGATTACGGTGATATCGTGTACGGTAACATAAATAAATCAACCGCTGATGCTCTTCAAAGAGTTCAAAATGCATGTGTTAGGTTTCAATACAATATCAGAAAGTATGATCACATATCGGGGTACTATAAAGCAAATCATTTATTAAACTTGAAAGGTCGACGCCTGTTTCATAGTTTGTGCCTTTTCTACAAAATATTAAATACGGGTGTACCTGCTTACCTCTCTTATAAAATGTCTTATCTCAAAACCAAAAGATTCCATAAATCCTTGCTATGCAATATTCCTAAAAGCAACACCAATTTTTATAATAAATCTTACTTAGTAGCAACGACCCGAGAGTGGAATAACCTTCCAGAAAATGTTAGGAAATGTAAAACATTGCGATCATTCAAAAAACATTTAAATACTCTTCTACTGAGCTGATAATGTACGATGTGAAAGTGTGTACTCAATATATTATTATTATTTTAATTTTTATTTATTATTATTATTATTATTATTATTATTATTATTATTATTATTATTCAAAATTGTACGCTAAATGTAACATTTTATAAGACATTTTTAACTTTTTTTTATTTTGTATTTCTTATACTTCTTAGGTTAATTCTTAATTTAATAAACAACAGTATAATTAGTTTAAATTAAGTTTAATATAAGATTAGAAAGTTGTTTGTTTTTTTTTCAAATTCATTCCAGCTAAACTTGTCATGGCTCTGACTGAATGCGTCTTTCCCTTGGTACATGTTGATGTAATTAAAATCGGCCCTAAGCCGTCGTCCTGGCCGGGTGGTTGTGTGCATTCTCATTTATTATTTTTTTTAATGAGTTCTTTAATGGATTGAGATTTTCTTGCTAACATTTTGACGCGTATGGGTTAATATTTTCTTTTCTCTCTCTCATAATTTATTTTCGGGCATCTCTTTAATGTTCTCTTGTGTCAGTAAATGCTTTATAAATTATTTTAAATATTTTATTTTGTTGCTCAACGTTGAAGAGCATGCACACTTCCTTTGTTTTCCCTGGTTTTCCCCGGCCGTTTAAGGTAAATGCTGGGACGTTGTGTTTTTTACTTTCATTTTGTAAGCCCAGGGGCAAGACATATCTAAGTTGTATTTTATTTAATTTACTAAATGTACTGTTTCAATTTTTATCTATATATGTATTATTACGTGGTTAGGCGGAAGAGCGGGCCTGATGGCCCGAGTCTCGCCACATAAATAAAGTCACTATTATTATTATTATTATTATTATTATTATTATTATTATTATTATTATTATTATTTTATCTTCACCGAAGAAACACTCTAACGTCTCCGGCTTCTATACCTCAGTAATACGCACTCGAACCCGGCATCCCCCTCCCAAGGAACGCTCTTGACTCGAACGTCCCAATCGCAGAAATGAGTAGTTGTGTGCATTGGAAAGAAACTCTATCGCTACACTATCAGAAATATAATTAAACTTAATGTGGATTAACGTATTGTACATTAAACTTAATGCAACCTTGAACATTGAAAATAGCTTAAACATTTGTACATTAAATTTAATGCATACTTTAAAATTAGTGTAGATTTAATGTAGAAGGCCCCCCCGTTTCCCTTCCTCCCATCATTCGTATCGGTTATTCATAATAGCCAGTCGATCGAGATCATTCATTCATACCACACACAATCATAAAGATTTGACTATTGCTTGCTAATGCATATGTATACACTAAATGTAATGCGCATGATAATTACTTTAGTGTAATTTATATTAAAGTAACGTGGACATTGCTGAGAGTGCGCGCTTCCCTGCGCAGGGCGACTGGGACATGACGTTCGTGAAGGCCGTGGCGCGCGCGCTCGTGGGCGAAGGGGAACCGGAGTTGCCTCGCAGGTGAGGGCAATTTTCAGCAAAACATCGATGTTTCGATACATCACCTAAAGGTTTTCGATGTCGATAAAAACATCGACAAAAACATCGATCTTTACAATAGCGATGTTTTTTGACGCCTCACCAAAAGGTTTTCGCCATCGATGAAAACATCGGCAAACTCATCGATGTTTTAAATATAATGAGACATTTCAAAGTAGAATGTCATGGTGCAAAACACATCAATATTAGTTTAAAGTATCTTCTCCCACATATTTAAATATCATCTTAATTTTCTAATCGATTTTCTATGTAGTCAAATTTCAGTTTAACGATAGTACTACGTACAAAATAATCAAAAAAGTACCACTGGAGCAAACGGTTTTGTGCCGTCTGGGGATCGTCAACAGTGACAATTGTCAATGCCAAAGAGTGGAGGGTTGAGTGAAGGGAGAGTGGGTTGAGTAGAGGAGAGTGGGACACGGTTGAAGGAGAGGAGTAAGGGGTGATAGGCGGGATGGGAAAAGAGGGGGAGAGAATCGAGATGGGAGTGGAGAGGGGCGGAGAAGGCGAGAAATAGTGGAGAGAACTGGATGAGGGGAGTAGTAAAAGGAGAAGTGAGGGGATTGGGAAGGAAATGAGGGGGAGGGGAGAACGAGAGGGGTACGGACAGGAGTGGGAGAGAAAAAGAAGGGAGAGGAAGAGTGTGAGGAAGAGGAGAGATGAGAAAGGAACAGAGATAGAGGAAGTGAGTGGCAGTGAGAGTTGCGTTGTGTTGCACGAGCGAGATGTAGCCTCGTGCTGGGAGCTACATCAGAGAATTGGGGGAGGGTGAGAATGGGGGAGTATGTTTGGTTGAGTGAAGTAAAGAAAACAGAATTGGAGAGAGTAGAGTGCGAGCAAGAGTAAAGGACTGGAGAGAGAGAGAGAGGGACAGGTGGGAGAGGTTCGCGTTGGGTGGGGAGAGTAGAGGGGAGCGTACGAGGAGAGTAGTGAAGGAAGGGACAGGGAAGGAGGTGGGGAAGCAAAACAAGAGAGGAGAGGGAAAGAGAGGAAAGGAGAAAGGAGGGGAGGTACGGGAATGTGTGAGAGGAAGAAGGCAGAGGAAGAATGCGAGGAAAAGGGGAGATGAGAAAAGTAGAATTACAGAGTGGGTGTGTGGCCCTGGGAGTTGCGTAGTGTTGTGCCTGCGAAAAGCAGCCTCACGTTGGGAGCTACCTGAGAGGTTAGAGAGAGAGAGATGAGAGGGGGAAAGTGCGGAGGGGGTGCTCAAGTTGAGTGGAGTAAAGCAAAAAGGGGATTAGGGAGAATAGATTGGAACAGCGTTTAAGGAGAGGCGAGAGCGGGAAGGAGTTGAGAGAATCGAGGAGAATGGGGAGAGGAAGAGAGTGAGGAAGCGGAGAGTAATAAAGGGAGAGGGGGGAAGAGAGGGGGAAGGGAGGGAGAGAAGGGAGGGGGAGAAGGTAGGGGAGAAGGGAGGGAGAGAGGGGAGCAGGGAGGGGAGAAGGGAGAGGGGAAAGGGAGGGGGAGAAGGGAGGGGGAGAAAGGGGGGAGGGGAGAAGGGAGGGGGAGAAGGGAGGGGAGAGGAAAAGAGTGAGGAAGTGGAGAGTAATGAAGGGAAAAGGGAGAGGAAAAGAACGAGGAAGTGGAGAAGTAATGAAGAGAGAGGGGAAAAGGGGGGAAGATTGAGGAAGTGGAGAGTAATGAAGGAGGAGGGGTGAAGGGGAAGGGAAAGAGCGAGGAAGAGGGGAGATTGGAAAGGGAGAGTAATGCTGAGAGTTGCGTCGTGGTGCTTGGAGCAGCAGCTACCTGCTGGAGTCGCTGCCGTCGCTGGAGGTGGAGGGCGAGGGCCAGACGGACAGCTGGGCCGCCGGGGCGGGCGCGGGCGCGGGCGGGCGCGAGCGGGAGAGCACGGGCGGCGCGCCGGAGGAGACGGAGGACGAGGAGGGGCAGCAGGGCAGCGACGTGCGCCTGCGCAAGACGTCGGTGGAGCTGTTCGGCACCAAGGCGCTGGCCGAGGCCGAGCAGGCGCTCACGGGCCCGCGCGCGCCGCCCGGCGCCCAGGACAGGCGCAAGAGCAAGGACGCCACCAAGGACAAGGCCAAGAGGAGCTCCAAGGTCAGCTCCGTCTGCCAATCATTGCTTCATGTTTCCCATCTGGCTGATAATGATTCCTTCAGAATTCCCATCAGGCAATGAGTCCTTCAGATTTCCCATCGTGCAATGATTCCTTCAGATTTCCCATCTGGCAATGATTCCTTCAGATTTACCATCTGGCAATGATTCCTTCAGAATTTCCATCTGGCAATGATCCCTACATATTTCCCATCTGGGAATGATCCCTTCATATTTCCCATCTGGCAATGATTCCTTCAGAATTCCCATCTGGCAATGACCCCTTCATATTTTTCATCTGGCAATGATTCCTTCAGATTTCCCATCTGGCAATGGATTCCTTCATATTTTCCATCTGGCAATGATTCCTTCAGATTTCCCATCTGGCAATGGATTCCTTCATATTTTCCATCTGGCAATGATTCCTTCATATTTCCTATCAGGCAATAATTCCTTCAGATTTCTCATCGGGCAATGATTCCTTCAAAACTCTCACCTGGCCATAATTCCTTCCAAATTCCCATCTGGCAAGGATTCCTTCAGACATACCATCTGCCATTGATTCCTTCAGACCAACCATCTCGTACTGATTTCTTCAGATTTCCTTTCTGTACGTAATTCCTTTATTTTTTTTCTTTCCTTCAGAGTTCTCTTATGGCAATGACTCCTTCAAAGGAATGCCTCTTCTGGTAATTCATTCTTTGATGAGCGGTCATAAGAGTACAGGTCATTTTTAGAAAAATCGAGATATGTACATTTTTGTCATCATCAGATCGATATCTATAGAGAAAATTGTACAACTCAAATCCTACTCTAAAACTCTGCATTTTTCTGCGCATTGCAAATATTATTAATATTCGAATCACGAACTGAAACAGTTTTCTCCGCTCTACTGTAAAATAAGGTTTTTTGACTTGTAATCTTATGACCGCCCATCAATTGATTGATTGATTGAATAGGGTTTAAAGGGCGCTTCGACTGCTGTGGTCATTGGCGCCCATGCCAGAGTATTTGGAGAAAAGAATATTCAGTGTTGCATATGTAACTTACTCACTGTTTAAAAGCATGTACTTGGGCTAAAAAGGAGGCTCGAATTCTGCATCAAGTATACATGTAGAAATGGCAGAAGGAAAATAGAAAAAGGGCGCGTAAAATTTATCTTAAAACGTAAAATTGGCTGTAAAGGGGCCAAAAAACAACATAAAACATTGTTATCTTTCAAATAAAATTATATATTCTGCTTTCTCTCAAAAAACAAAAAAGTTTTGAGAGCGCAGAATCGTCATCCCCGAGCACCACTTGTAGCGAGTTGCCCAGGTCATGTCTTCGTCGACTGCCAACAAATTTCCTACAGTACAGCAGGACGTGTTCCACGGAAAGAACAGTCTGGCACAAGTCACAGATGGGGGGAGTTTCATTTCGAAGAATGAAACCGTGAGAGAAATGGCAGTGTCCGATACGAAGACGGGTTAAAATAACTTCCTCGCGTCTACAGGACCGTGATGAGGAGCGCCAGGGATACACAGAATTCTTTATCGCACTTAGTTTGAAAGTGCTATTGTGCCACTCTGTTTGCCACGCTCTAAGCACGGATCGTTTCAAGAAAGCCTGAACATCGGATAATGGCACAGAAGGGATGTCGATACGAGTTTTACGAGTCGCTGATTTCGCCGCCTGGTCGGCCAGTTCGTTCCCTCTGATACTCACGTGGCCTGGGACCCAACTAAGTACCAGGTCATAGCGGCGGGACAGAAGACGATGAATCAGGCTTTGAACGGATAAAGTCAGGTAGTCTGACGAAGGACGGGAGACAGCTTGAAGAGAGCTGAGAGAATCGGAACAGATAACTACTCGCCGCAACGTCGCTGATTCAATGTATTTTAGGGCCTCAAAGATTGCACACATTTCGGCAGTGAAAATACTGCATTTGGAGTGAAGCCGAAATGATTTGCTGGCCCTGATACAGTAAAAAGCACATGCCACCGCGTCGCTGCACGATGAACCATCCGTGTATAAGAATAAATGATCCGGATAGGATTCTCTCATATCCAGAAACTGCTTCTGGTAAACCAGAGGACTAGTAGTTTGTTTGGGTAAATGGGAGAGTCTGAAGTCAATACTGGGAAGGAGGAGTTTCCAAGGGGGGATCCGGTCACTTGTGGGTCTCACAGGGGTGGGAAGTTCTACATTTAATTCCCGGAGAAGATTTCGTAATCTAATACCTGGGGGATGGGGTAACGAAGTTCGAAGATTGTACGAGGACTCATACTTTGGATGGATGATTATACGACGACAAGGGTGGTCAACCAGTCCCGACACTTTAGCCCCATAAGAGGCTAATAAAATATCTCGCCTTCGGCTCAGAGATGGTTCTCCAGCTTCGGCCAAGAGGCATTCGATGCGACTCGTGCGGTAGGCGCCTGTACTAATTCTTATACCGGCGTTGTGAATGGTATTTAATGGCCGGAGGGTTGATGGTGACGCTGACCCATATACAATACATCCATAATCCAAAATAGAGCGGATGAGGGTTCTATACAAACGCAAGAGACACACACGGTCAGCTCCCCAAGAGCTGCCTGTAAGGGTGCGAAGGAGGTTCAGAGGTGAGACACATCGGCTCTTCAGTTTACGTATATGATTTCGCCAAGTTAGGCTCTTATCGAAAGTAAGCCCAAGGAAAGTTGCAGAGTCCACAAAAGGTAGAAGATGGCTTCCAAGAAAAGATCGGGGTGGTTATGAAGATGATAAATCCTGCAGAAGTGCATACAGCTAGTTTTTGATGCGGAGAATTTAAAACCTGTCGCATCACTCCATTGCTGCAATTTGTTGAGGACAAGTTGTAATTGTCTCTCTATCACTTGAATACTCTTGGAAGAGCAGAAAATGGCAAAGTCGTCAACGAAGAGCGATGCTTTCACCGGCTCTCGGATTATCGACGCTATACTATTGATAGCGATGGCAAACAGAGTGACACTCAGAATTGAGCCCTGAGGGACTCCGTTTTCTAAATGGTGGCTGGCGGATAACCTGTCACCAAGGCGAACGCGGAAGTATCTTGAGGAAAGGAAGGCTACTAAAAAAGGGGGAGCCGGCCCCTAAGACCCCAAGAATGGATGGTGCGAAGAATGCCGTACCTCCAGGTAGTATCATAAGCTTTCTCTATATCAAAGAAAATTGCTACCAGGTGTTGACGTAGCACGAAAGCAGTGGAGATCTGTGTGGTGAGGGTGACAAGGTGGTCCATGGTTGACCTGTTCTTCCTGAAACCACATTGGATGGGTGTAAGTAGGTTTCTCTGCTCCAGGTGCCAGACCAAACGCGTATTCACCATTCGCTCCTAGAAGTTTGCATATACAGCTTGTGAGCGAGATTGGACGGTAGGTTGACGGCTTTGTCCTGTCCTTTCCATCTTTAGGAATAGGAATAATAATCGCTTCGCGCCAGGTTCTAGGGAAGGTATGTTCCATCCAAATCTTGTTGAAGATACGGAGGAGAAAGATACGTGCCTCTTCCGGCAGGTGTTTTAACATTTGGTTGTGTATTTGGTCTGGTCCTGGAGCAGAATCTTTCCCACGGGTGAGCGCACAGGAAAATTCATCCATGGAGAAAGGGGCGTTATAATCTTCCTCCAGGCAGGTAGAGAAGTCCAATCTGCATTTCTCCATTCTACTCTTCGTTTTCAAGAAGCTAGGGGAGTAGTGTAAGGAACTGGAGGAATTTTCATAATGACAGGCCAATTCCTCAACTACTTTTTCTGGAGAAGTAATAAGATTTCCATTAATAAGAAGTCCTGGGACAGATGATGGGGAAAATCTTCCTCCGATCTGTCGGATCTTTCGCCATACTACTTTAGGCGGGGTATGGCAAGAAAGAGAAGAAATAAAGGCTCTCCAGGAAGCGGTCTTACTTCCCGTATTACTAATCTGGCTCTGGCCCGCTTTCTTTTGAAATCGATCAGGTTTGATGCGGTGGGGAACCTATTGAGCCTCGCGAGTGCTTGCTTTCGGTCACGCACCGCGGTGGCACAGTCAGCATTCCACCAAGGCACCGGGACGCGTCGTGGCCGACACGTAGACTTAGGGATTGCAATGGTGGCTGCGCGAAGAACGGCGTCTGTGAATTGGGCCACCAAGGTATCGATATTATTTGAGAAGTGGTCTGGCATTATAATTTTCTCGCTGAATGTATTCCAGTCGGCTCGATGGAATAGCCAGCGAGGAGGGTAGATGACGTCTAAATCAGGGACATTAAAGTGGACCAAAATGGGAAAATGGTCACTCCCATGTAGATCATCGAGTACGGTCCACTCTACCATGGTAGATAAGGATGGACTGCAGAGTGCCAGATCGATTGACGAGAAGGTGTTTGACGCCATGGAGTAATGAGTGTGATTCCCGGAGTTCAGAAGAATTAAGTTTTGCTGGTCAATAATATTTTCGAGGATAGAACCTCTCGGGCAGGTCCTCGTGCCACCCCAGAGGGGATTGTGGGCATTAAAATCCCCCGCAATAAAAAAAGGGGCGGGCAACTGAGAAAAAACATCTTCGAGTTCCTCTTGTGACACGACTTGGCCAGGGGGAATGTATATACTACACACCGTAAAAGAGAAGGATGGTAGGTGTACCCGTACGCACACTGTTTGGAGGTCGGTTCGAACGTTGTGTTCCTCCGAGAACAGGGAGTCGCGGATGAGTACCGCAACGCCGCCGTGAGCACGAAGTCCGTCGTCTTGATCAAACCGATAGATGTTAAATCCGCGAAGAGACAGGGGATGAAGAGGGAGAAGATGAGTTTCCTGAAGACAGACTATAAATGGTTTGTGGCGAGAAATTATTAATCTTAATTCTTCTGAGTGAGCACGAAGACCATTTAAGTTCCATGAGAGAGCCATTATGAGAAATTATTTCTTTGGTTGCTTTTTTTTCTTTCTCACCTTCTGAAAGGTTTTAGAGGAACTCTCGTGGGGTTCCTCATCACCAGCAGAGTCATCCTGACTGCTGCTGGATAAGGTCGTCTGTGTCGGGGGGATTTCCCGACTTTTGGACACGGGTGACCGAGATCTACAAGAGCTGGAGGATCGTCCGATGTGATTCTCGGAAACAGAAAGAGGAGGACGGGATTTGGATGACGTATTTTTCCTGGGAGGCGGTGTCTGCTTAAGATCGATTTCAGTAGAAGTTTCAGTTGAGGTGGTCGATGTCTGGTGGAGTTTCTGGACAGGTTTTTTGTACTTTGTGGGAATTATAATTTTCCCACCTTGGATGCACGCCGAATCTTCGGGGAAGTCGACCGGCGACACCTGACAACTGAAATGTGAGACTACCGCTGGGGTACAGTGAGTTTGACAACTCGCTGTTACCCCCGGGGACTTAGGTTTCACAGCACTGGAAAAGGATCGTGATAGGTCCACTGGATTCCTGGTTTGGAACCTACGCTTCGCCTCAGGGAAGGAAACCTTTTCGGTTACTCTTATTTTTTGGATTTCCCTTTCCCGGAGAAACGTGGGGCACTTGTTGTCGTTGGCTGGGTGATCGCCTTCACAATTCACACAGTGCGGTGGTTTGTCGCAGGGTTGTTGGTCGTGAACTGACGATCCGCACTTCCCGCAAACCGCGTTTACTGACATACATCGCTGCTGAGTATGCCCAAACCTTTGGCACTTGAAGCAGCGCAAAGGGTTCGGCACATACTGCCGCACACGGAGGTTGTAGAAAGCGGTAACGATCCTTTCCGGGAGAGATGGTCGGTCAAAAGTAAGGATCAGGGTAGAAGTAGGGATCACTTTCCCCTGCTCCTTCCTTCCGATCCTGTACACCTGAGTCACGCCATAGGTCTTAAAAAAGTTTAGAAGATCTTCCTCCGTTTCTGAAGCAAAGTCCTCGTGATTTACCACGCCCTTGCACAGGTTCAAGGTGGGATGGACCGTGACTACTACCTGGAGGCCGGCAATCTGCTTTGTATTTTTAATTTTTCCTATTTGCTCGTCGGTACGTGCTTCAAAAAGAATCGTTCCGTTCCTCTGACGCACGACCGCTTGGAGCTTCCCGTAAGCCTCTTCTATGGCTCGCGCCAGACGGACAGCACTTACAGTTTTAAAAGTTTTACCTTCCTCAGCGCATGACATGAGGAGGAAACGAGGCATCTTGGGTCGATCTTCTTCTCTAGAAAAGAAACTATTTAAGTCAATGGTTCTTTCGGCACATCTCCTCTTCCTTGCGGAAGAGGGCGGGGGGAAAGGTGAAATATCCATATAGATGGAATAGGTTCATCCTCGTGGTCCCCACCCACCACGGAGCCCAACAAGGGGACACTCCATCGGAGTGCCAGGGTTGCCACGAGGATATAGTGGGGGAATAACACGGCGCTGCACCGCCGTGGATTCCCCCGCTCACCCTGGAGTTCAGTACAAGACCTAGTCCGAGCCGATTGATCGGGAGTGGGTTAGCTCCCGACCGCCCGTCTAGAAGAGTCCGGGGCCAAAGCGAGTGTGTTGGAACCTACAGGGAATGTTTCCCAAAATACGTAACCAACGTACCCCTTAGTGCAAGGCGAACAGTAGCACTAGGACTAGATAGGGAAACAAACAGGTCCCTCAACTGCCAGGACACACATTCCCTCCGACACGGGTCGCCATGCACGGCAAACACATGGGTGGGCGTTCAGCATACAGAGAAGGCCAGTGAGGAAGAAAAAGGAGTGAAAAGAACGTACATGACATGAAATGAGAAGCAAGAAGATGAAAAAATGGAGAAAGGAACACTTGAGAGCCTTCTCTGCATCCCCCCGTCAGGACGTGGACCAACCCACCTCGACGGGCGCCCATCAATGAATTAATCCTTGAGAATTATAATCTGGCAAATTGACTTCTGGCATTTAACTCCTCAAAAAACGCATTTAGCAATGAACCTTCCAGAATTCCCTCCTAGGAGTTGACTCCTGAGATTTTCCATCTGGCAATTAACTTTTGATAATTCTCATCTGGTAAAGACCCTTCTGAATTCCATCCAGTAAATAGCTCGTTCAGAAATTACATCTTTCAGTTCATCTGACAAATAATTTGAAAATTTCATTTTGCAATTAATCCTTTAGAAATTTCATACGCCAGTTAACCCTTGAGAAATGTCGTCTGTTAAATAATCTTCTTCATATTTCACATGTTAGTTAACATGACACCCACACATTGGTTGTTTAAAATATCTGCTGAGCACATTGTAAAATTTCTCTGGAACAACAACGAAAATGCCTACAAATTTACGTTTCATCGACTTACTGTATGTGTAACTGCCATTGAATCAACTGCGATAAATTCCCATCCCCATGCACCACATTCAGACACATTTTTCTATTGACAGTGCTGACGGTCGGAGTGGGAGAGAAATACTGAAAATGTTACTTCTTTAGATTGCATCTGTTAAATAATCCTCTACATATTTCACATGTGTTAACAAGACACCAATACATTGGTTGTTAAGTATGCGATATCTGCTGAGAACATGATAGCATTTTCCTGGAACAGCAACGTTCATGTATATCGCCGCTTATTTTTATCGACTTGCACTGTGTATGTTTCCTACACCTGCTACTCTCTCAGTCTGAATCAGTGAAAAACTACTGATTGACTATTCACTGATGGTGTCAGTTATAACCCTACCACTGACAATCAGTGAATTGAGCTGAACAAATCAGTGAAAATTGGGTCCAATTTCTGAATCAGTGAAACATCACTGTTTCAATCAGTGAAATCTGTGTCACTAATTGCACGTGACGACTGAACGATCAGTGAGCGACGGTGGCGCGGCACTTTTACCACTGACGACCAGTGAAATGCTGGCGGTCATTGTGAAAAGGTTCGCATATTCGCTGATTGTCAGAGAAACTACCCATTTCGACTGAAGATATCAGTGACTTCGGCTCTCACTGATTGAATCAGCGACGATTTCACTGATTCAGATTCAGAGAGTACTGAATCATGTGCGAGCCCCTCATTCGGACGCATTTGCGTGTCGCTGGTGCCGGCGCGCGGGCGGCAGGCGGCGTCGGAGCCGAAGGCGGGCGGCGGGGACGAGTCGCTGTCGAAGCAGTCCATTCTGAAGAGCGGCCGCTCCGTGTCCGAGCGGCCCGTCACGGAGGAGTCGGCGCTGGACTCGCTCGTCGAGGCCACCACCGCCACCGCCGCCTCGGCCGAGGAGGCCGAGCCCGAGGCCGAGCCCGAGCCCACGGTACGGACAGCGAATACTACAAGGCCGATATGAATAAGTTATGATTTTTCGTGTTGATGTTTGATTTAATTCACCAATTGATCCGACGACAATTGATGATAATATCACGAAAATTACACACGGTATAGTTTTCGTGTAGATTCTCCATGTAGTCCAGACTTCACGCTTTCTACATGAGAAAATTACTTGGTTTCCTTGTTTCTGTGCTTTCTCATTCTTCATTTCATTAGTTTTCCTCTTTCTAATACTTCGTCTTTTACGTTTCTTTATCGTTTGAGGATCGATTACTCGAATCGATAAAGATTTTTCAACGTGCGACTTCCATGCAATGTAATGAATCCTCCAAATACTCCACTGACAACGTAATTTAAATTTTTCTGCTCCACTCTCAGCTTTCACATATTTTTAAATTATGTTACCTACTACATAACATAACGAAATTTCCATAAATTTAATGTGTTGAAATGTTTATTTTAATATTGGTAGTTTTAACTGTCTCTTTCTGCAATCACAGACAGGTTTTGTTTCTTCCTCTGTTTACAAATAATGTAATAATTTTCTTTAACATTTCAATTCAAGAGCGATTGTTCATTTTGCCACCATGATGTTCGTTCTCTTTAATTTTTCTACTTTTTCTTTTTTAAATTCTGTGGTGGCAGCAGAGATTTTGGGGTAATCCATGATAAAGTTCCAAGAATAGTGAGATATCAACCACAATAAAGGATACAATTTTTTAATAATATTTAGAAAATTTCCCACCACAAAATCTCTGCTGCCACCACAGAATTTATTCAAAACGCAGATCGAGCGAAGGCAGCTAAAATCTTCACCAACTTGTCACCGATTATGGGAAAAACACTCCCAAAACATATGTATGACGAAATTTTCTAAATATTATTAAAAATGTTATCCTTTATTGTGGTTGATATCTCACTATCCTTGGAACTTTGTCTTTTTTATTCTTTGGATGGGGTCCTGGTATCTAACATAACAACACTTGCCATAATATATCTCAAAACTGACCCACGTGTTCTGCCGCAGCCTCCACCGCCGTCGCCGACGCCTGGGGAACCGGAATGGGAGTACGTCTACATGACTATCGAGGTAACTCACGAACGCCCAGGCACATCTCTGGAGAAGCCCTGGGAAAACCTGCCACTGCCGGTTTGGGCCACCACAAATTCACTTGGCTAGGAAGAGGATAAGAATTCGACCCCACCTACTGGGAGACTAGCAGGCTGATCCCAGTTTCTGCTCTGTCTTGTTTTATGATAGCCACCTAACAACGGGACAAGTGCCGACTTCAACAAAACTGGGATTTTCATTTGAACAATAAGATACGCGCCACCGTGGTTGTGTCTCAAATAGCGAGCAGATGCTTGATTTAGTTTAACTCGTGTTTATATTGAAAAAATGAGACGCTTGTAAACAACAGACTACTTTCTCCCGCTACAAGATTTCTCCCGCCTTCGTAACGTTTTTATTACTCGTTCACTTTACATTTGCAGACGGCAGAATTACGAACTAATGTCGTTTTGAAAGTGAAAGCCCGAACACACAACCGAGAATACACGTGTAGCGTCGCAATCGTCAACGACGCCAAGTTAGATGAGCTCCGTCGCAATCGTCAGCGACGTCAAGTTAGTCGTGCACCAGCCGACTCTTATGGAATAATTGCTTTTTATCAAAAACAACAATTTGATTTATTATTATCAAAATCTGCAAACTTCTAACACCATTTGCACTGATAGAAATATTTCAAGAACTTCCTTGTGGACACGAGAATATTTTCAGGTCATTTCACTTCGACCTCTCAAAGCCTTCTGACCATTTATTATTTTTTTAGCAACAACTCCTGTTGCTAGGCAGAACATCATAACCCTTGCAACCCATCATAACCACTACGTTACAGACTCCCCAACCTTTCAAGAGTTTTGTTGGAGAGATATTGATTCAACAAAACTATGAGTTAACATAGTAAGAGTTCGTAGTTATCACAAAAGATTACACAAAATTATTTACATTATTTACAATAAATTTCGATTTATATAGTCACCAGATTTCTGTGCTTTTCAAGAATAGTAAAATTCTACTCTGGCAAAGCTCTGCTTAAAAAATCGACATTTGTATGTTTCTTACCCTTCCTATGTATTACTTCAAAGTCATAACTTTGGATACTAAGAATCCATCTGGTTATTCTGGAATTAATACACATTTATTTCTTAAATAAACCAAAGGATTATGATCCGTAACAATTTGAAGGGAATCATCCCGTCTAAATAATATTTTAATTTAGATATTCCCCAATAAATTGCTAAACACTCCCGTTCAATAACAGCAAAATTTTGCTCAGATTTATTTAATTGTCTGCTAAGATATACAATGGGATGCTCTTCTCCTTTTTCGTCTTCTTGACAAAGAATTACTCCTATACCATAGTTAGAAGCGTCTGTCAAAAGGATAAATGGTTTGTCAAAATTTGGTGCTTTTAGAACTGGTTTAGTTGTTAACATTTTCTTAATTTCATTGAAAGCATTTTCGCAATTTTCATTCCAAATTATTTTTCCTTTCCTTTCTTTCCTTTTGTCAAAGATGTTAAAGGCATTAACGTTTCTGAAATATTAGGCAGATACTTCCGATAATACGATATCATTCCTATTAACCGTCTTATTTCAGTTTTTGACTGAGGTTGTGGAAAATCTAATATCGCCTTTATCTTTGCCTCTAATGGTGACAATTCCCCTTGTCCTACCATGTGTCCAAGATATTGTACCTTTTCTTGAGCAAATTTGCACTTACTCGGTTTTACCGTAAGTCCTGTATCTTTAATTATTTGTAAAACCATTGTGATTTGATTGACATGTTCTTCCCAAGTATTATAAATAACAGCAATATCGTCCAAATAGTGACAAGCAAAAGGAATGTCTTTAAATATCTTTGCCATTAAAGAACAGAAATCAAATGGGGCATTTCTCAACCCAAAAGCCATACGTAGAGGTCTATAAATTCCAAATAGTGTCACAAAGGTAGCATATCTACTTGCCCTTGGAGTCATTTCGATCTGCCAATAACCTTTTGCTAAATCTAAAATTGTAATATATTTTGCTTGAGCTACCCTCTCTATCCTTTCCTCAATATTAGGAATGGGATAAAATTTTGTTTTAGTAATATTATTTAATTTACGATAGTCTACACATGGACGAGGATCTTTCCCCTCCACCTCTACAAGTATCATGGGTGATAAATAATCTGAAGTTCCTTCCTCTATAATATGATCTTCAAGCATCTGATTAATCTCTTTTCTTAAAATTTCTTTTTGACGTGGGGAAAATCTATATGGTTTGCAGAAAATAGGTTCTTCTTTAGTCAGTTCTATATCATGTAACACTAAATTCGTTTTCCCAGGTTTTTTATTAAATATTTCCCTAAATGGAAGAACCACTGCTTGTATTTCTTTGATCTGTGATTGTGATAAAATACTGTCAAGTTGACTAGCCTTAAGAATTTCATCCACAGTCTCAATTGGCTTAGTTTCGTTTATCACATTTTGTACTACTAAATTTCATTTACTGTCTTTTCCCTCTGAAAATATGGTTTTATCATATTGTGATGATAAACCTTATCTTCAAAGTTATTGTTTTTGAAACATCTAACCAAATAATTAGTGTCTGATATCTGTTTTATTACTTCCCCTGGACCTTTCCATTTTATGGAGAACTTCCCTTCACTAGGATTCATTATTAACACTCTATCCCCAACCTCATACTTTCTTTCTTTACTTTTTCTGTCATAATATGTTTTATTTTTTATTTTCTTTTGTTCTTCATTTTGTTTAGCAATTTCCTGATACTTTCTAAGTGTGTTAATAATTTTAAATACGTACCCTATCACTGTTTCTCATTTTCTTTTCTGTACCTTCCCACCTATCCTTCAATATTGTCAATGGGGTTCTCAAATTTTTCCCATAAACTAATTCGGCAGGGGTAAAACCGGTTGTTCATGAACTGTTGTTCTTAACGCAAATAACACACTAGGGATATATTTGTCCCCAATCACCTTTCTGCTCTAGACACATTCCATTTAATAATCTTTTCATGGTTCTGTGCCATCTTTCTACACTATTGCTCTGAGGATGATATGGTGAACTATGAATTATTTTAATTCCTAAATCCTCTAAAAATTGTACCGTCAATTCGCTTACGAATGATGTACCCAAATCGCTTTGAATTTCTTCAGGAAATCCTATCCTACTGAATAAATCCAATAAAG
Source organism: Acheta domesticus (assembly GCA_031308135.1). Lineage (NCBI taxonomy): Eukaryota > Metazoa > Arthropoda > Insecta > Orthoptera > Gryllidae > Acheta > Acheta domesticus. The sequence continues at coordinate 3,654 of JAHLJT010004801.1, read as the reverse complement.
TATGTACAATTGTTTGGATTTTATGTCAGGAACTGGTATAGCCTCAGGAAATTTCGTTGCAACACATACTGATGTCAGAATATACTTATTTCCAGTCGTAGTAATATTATAGGGCCCGCAAGTATCAATACAAATGCGTTTAAAAACTTCACCAATAGTCGGAACAAGATGGAGCTTACTCCGTCTTTTGTCTCCTCCGTAGCCTATTCTTTGACATGTATCGCATGTTTTGACATAATTTTCTATGTCTTTGTAGCATCCCGGCCAAAAAAAATATTGATTTAAATTGCGTTTAGTTTTGGTCACACCTACATGAGCTCCTAAAATTTCATGAGCTAGTTTCATTAAATTTTCTCTCATGGATTTAGGTATTACAATTAATGATCTAACCTGTTTTCCCATATTAGGATTTTCAAATACTAATAAATCTTGTTTCATTTTAAAGAATTTATGTTTCGATTGATTCAAATTAACTTTTATTTCACGTAAATCTAAATCTTTCTCCTGTTCTTCTATCATAGATTTATGATCTACTTCAAGCAAACTTTCTATTTTCTGCATTTCAGAATCTGATATAAACTGATCATCGGTATTGTCATCAATTACCGCATTTTGTAAAACATATTCTTCCGCTAATTCACCTTCACTTTCATCTAAATTGTCTTTAGTAACATTTTCCTGTTTGGTCATGTTTCTAGTTTGTACTTCTCTTAGTATATAAGTATCAAATTTCATATTAACTAATTTGGCAGTTTGATTACCTAATAAATATTTATTGGAGTCAAAATTATTTGATACTACCGCCGCTTTAGTAAATAAAACTCCAAAAGGTCCTTCCAGTTTGATTTCCGCAATCGGAAGACAAACTAAATGTTCCATTATCGGTGTTTGTACCCATATGTTTTCGCCAGTATAACATTCTTGAGAGATGTACTTCCTAGGAACTAAGTCAATGTCTGATCCTGTGTCTCTTAATATATTAATATCGTAATCATTGGCTTTTCCTTTAAATAAATAAGGATTTATTTCACTAATTCCCTGATCATTTTGTGATGATTCTATGCATGCTAATTGTTTTGGTTTAACATTATTTAATTCTGGGCAGTGAGGCTTAATATGTCCAAAACCTTTACAATAATAGCATTGGATGTCTTTTCGCTTTTCGAAATCTTCAGTTTTAACTTTACCTTCTTTGTGCACGTAAACCTTTTTATCTGGACTGTCTACAATTTTTTTACTGTCTTTCTCTCTATTACTACGCCTATTAAACTGTTCTTTCAAATATACATCGCAAGTTTTTAACTTAAAATTATTTCTAACTTGGTCAAAGTTTTCCAAAGCCTTCACTATATCTTTAGCTTCTTTAAATGTAACCCATTTCTCAAGCATTTGTTCTTTGACAATAATAGGAACACACCTCTTGATTTGTTCCGTGACTAGTAGATCTTTTAAGTTATCTAAAGAATTTATCCCTAATCCCTCAGTCCAACCATCTAAATTAACTTTTAAAATATACGCTAAATCTGCCCATGATTTATCCGGAGTTTTACGTACTGAATAAAATTGTTGTCTTAGTTTTTCAGGTGTTGATTTGAATTTCTCTTTCAACAACTGAACTACCTGATCGTAATTTATATCATCTTTCTGCTCACGAATTAATATTCTGCTTCTGCTAATGGCAATAGAGACATTAAATATCGTCCCCAATGTTTACGATCTAAATTTTCTGCCTTTGCAAATATTTCAAATTTTTATATACAATTCAATATTGTGACTTTCTGGTTCAAAAGCTTTTAAATTTCGCATTAAATTAAGTTTAATATTCTTAACATGCTCTGTTTCAGATTCTAGAAACACCTCATTTTGAATTCGTCCATTGGATGCTTTAGCTTGTATCTTAGCTAATTCTACTTCTTTATTTGCATTAATTTTAGCCAATTCTACCTCTTTTTCTTTTGCTGCTATTCTTAACATTTCCTCTTTTTCTTTTGCTGCTATTCTTAACATTTCCTCTTTTTCAGCAAATATAAAATTATTATACCATTCCTCTTCATAATCTTCATGGCTTTTTATTGCCAATTCTAGCCTACGCATAGTGAGACTTTCAAAATTTTCAATGCCCAAAGCAATAGCCGCTTTCATTAAAATTTCCTTCGACATCTTTGGTTTATTTAATAAGATAATAATCTTTCTTTGAATATATTTAAAAACTTTACCCTTGCCAGATTAAAATTTTGAAATCTGCTGACTTACCTTTTTTTTTAAGCTTCAAACTTCCTGACAATTTTCACAATTTTATAAATCTTGCAATTAGGTCTTCAATAACAAGTCTTTTAAGTCTCTGTTTCTGTTTGCCGCACAAAGGTCTTCAATAACAAGTCTTTTAAGTCTCTGTTTCTGTTTGCCGCACGACACCACACAGCACACCGATAAAATGTTCTGGATTCGTATCACAAATTTCTTCTTCAAATAAAAGTCAAGTTCATCTCATATGCCGTTATACTAGGCACGTTCCGCCGCTGCCACCAATTTTACCACCTGACTGTAGCGTCGCAATCGTCAACGACGCCAAGTTAGATGAGCTCCGTCGCAATCGTCAGCGACGTCAAGTTAGTCGTGCACCAGCCGACTCTTATGGAATAATTGCTTTTTATCAAAAACAACAATTTGATTTATTATTATCAAAATCTGCAAACTTCTAACACCATTTGCACTGATAGAAATATTTCAAGAACTTCCTTGTGGACACGAGAATATTTTCAGGTCATTTCACTTCGACCTCTCAAAGCCTTCTGACCATTTATTATTTTTTTAGCAACAACTCCTGTTGCTAGGCAGAACATCATAACCCTTGCAACCCATCATAACCACTACGTTACAACGCGCCAGAAGAAGGCAGAACGGAGGACACTGACGCTTTTTATGCAACTCTTCAAAGGAGTTTAGATAAATGTAACAAAAATGATTACATAATAATTGCAGGAGATCTAAACGCACGAGTAGGAAAACAGAATCGCTTGGTGTGAAAGTGCAACTCAACTTCGCTCCGAACTCTAGGAAACAGTGGTGACTAAGTGTTCGAAATAGTGTTTAGTGGCCATAATTATTCACTACTAGTGTTTTAGTAGTTGAATGAACAATTATGATTTATCCAGCACAGGGCGAGTGGTCAGTGAAGCCCTAAATTCGATATATCATTCAGAAGAATCATCTGACGTGGACCCAGACGAAGCCAACGTGAATTTCACGGACAGCATGGAATACTCCGTAATACCTCAACAGCTTCAGCAACACGCAATTAAGAACAACCACTTCGGGGCTGAATCAACAGGCCATCCCGAGGAACAAATGCAGTCACAACAGCCTGCTGCGGCAGCCCAACTACATCAGAACAAGGTAATGTCCCAAGGAAAGCGAGCCAGCGATAACGACATCGATAACAGAAACCTAAAACGTGTAACCATAGACAGTCAGCCTTTGGCAGGGTCGAACTTACAAAACCAATACAATGTAGAAATCAAAAACAGATTTAGTTGGCTAAACGAGGAGATTCCTGATAATCTAAGTGAAGACAATAAAATCCCACCAATTTTTATTACTAATTTTGAAAATCAAGTTACCCTCGTGAATGAAATAAAATCTAACGTCTCACGT
>JAHLJT010004799.1:0-23155 GCA_031308135.1 Acheta domesticus | reverse complement strand
GCCAGTGATTTTTTTGCTTTTTGTCCTTACTTCACACACAAAATTCTGGATGTTTTACATTTGCATGTAATAACACAAGATGAGTAACTTAACACAGTCACAGCAGAAGTTAATAGCTTTGTGAAATTTCAACTGTACAGGTTCGCCTTTACACCAGCCGGATTCACCTCGCAAACTCTCCTAGAAGGTCCTTTTACATTGTAATTACACTTAATTTGTTGCAACAGCAGGGCGTATAACTCAATACTCAAGAGAGTAATTATTATCGGGAAAGGTTACATTTTACGTGATTGGAGCGGCTTGCTCAAATTGTCTCAACCTTTATGATCGGTGTTATATCGGACGAATACATTTTCAGAACTTACTCGATACACATTTCCAGAGCAACGGCTCGTCAGGAATAGGGAGTTTTAGCGTCACGCGTAAGGTTGCGGCGTTATGCACTAACAGTCACGTGACGGACCTTGAAGTCATAATGTCTTACCATAGGCCTAAGGTACGACCTTATTCCTTCATAAATAGTGCACGCCTGTAGGAGCCTTTACGGTCACCTTACAAGCGGAAAAATGGCCGCCTAAAAAACAGTAAAGGTTGCATTTTCTCACGGATAAATTGATTCTCATATGTGAGGCAGTCACAATTATTCCCTACCAACTCCACAACGCTAGCAAGATTAAACGAGAATTATTGGAGAGGTGACAGGAAAGAAATTCACGAAAAAGGTGAAATCATATCTTCAGGTTAGGTTATGTCTTATGTTCATAACGAACGCTGTTTTAAGATTCTTCCTACATTCTCAAGAAAAGATGATTCAAAATTCCAGACTGCTCACTGATCACTGAGGGCCACAAAATCTAAAACAAACTACAATGTAGATTTGTTATACTCTTCACTCGTGTAGTGTTTGAAATGTCTTCCCACTACCCTACATCCTTTGATATATTATGCATCTTCTTTGTTCAACGCCTGAAATGCTTCATTTGTCATAATGCATAGCGCAATGACGCTATTTGCTAAAACTCTTCTGAACGTTTTCCATTACGACCGTATAAAGTCGTCAGTCACGTGATAAAGTGTTTAAGGATGTCTCTTACGCCTGGCGCTGAAGTCCCTAATATCAGGTACCTAAATCCACCAGAGGTTAAGCGTGGCGTCGGTGAGCATTCCCTCAAAGACCCTTTCGCCTCGGACTTCTCCGCTCGAACGGCAAGAAGCCGAAGGGCAGTACGGCCACGTCCCTCAACGACGTGTGGCCTCAGTGGGTGTTGCGAGCCGCCGCGCCGCGGCACCGGGGAGCACCAGTCGGGGGGGGCGCGTCGTTCCCGCAGCCGCGCATCACCATTCGTCTCCAGCGAGCGGCGCGGCGACGCGGCTCAAGAAAACTGCCCCCACGTGTCGCCGGCGGAGGGGGTGGGGCAGTAAGCGAGTTAGGGCGCGGGGGCAAACGGGCCCGGAAACAAGGGAGCGGCGACGGCGCGAGGGGCCGCCAGCGCCAACGGGCCCCGCCCCGCCCACGCTCCCTCCGGGAACGACCTTGGCCCTCCACTTTCTCCCTTTTTATTTTCTTTCCTACTTCCTTCTTCCCATCCTGCCTCTCCTTTCCCAACTTCCGATCTATTCGATGTCTTATGTCCGCAAGACATCGTTTCCTCTTCCATTTCTTCTCCTTTCTTCTCTTTCCTACCTCTATTCCCTTACCTGCTTTCGTTTCCAAATCTTCTGATCAATTTCGATTCCCATGTCTAAAGACTTAGCACTTCACTTCATCCTCCGTTTTCGCCCATTTCTTTTCTTTTCTTTCCTATTTCTCCTCTCCAACCTGCCTCTGGCTTCCCATCTTTCGCGCAGTTTTCACTTATCACTTCATGTCCCTTCTCCATTTTTTCTCTTTCCTTTTCTTTCCTCTTTTCATCTCTTTCCAGCCTCTCGCTTTCCCTCTTCCAATAAATTTCAATTTCCTCTGACCACAAGACCTAGCACCGCTCACTTCGTTCTCCATTTTCTCTCCTTCCTCTTTCCTTCCCTATTTATTCGGTCCATCCTGCCTTTCGCCTCCACTTCCTGCTACACATGTTTCCTCTATCCACAAGACTTTGTTTCATTTTCGTTTTCTTCACGTATTCCACGTTCGTCATCACGAATTTTTTCTGTTCTATTTCTTCCTGTCTTTCCAGAAATCCATGTAATTTTACTTTCCTACTTCTTCTTCCCATCCTGCCTCTCCTTTCCCAATCTTCCGATCAATTTCGATGTCTATGTCCACAAGACTTCGCACTTTACTTCCTCCTCCATTTTTCAATACACTAGCAGCTTTTTCCCTCTTGTTCTATATTTTAGATTCTGACCAGCTATCAAGAAACCCCCTTTCACTCTCGTTACGCAGCTTTCATTTTCATCTCCCGGTTTCCCTGAGCAAACCATGGTCTACCCTAACCATTTACTTCTTGCAATTAGTCTTATTTTCTCCATCCTTAATAGATTCTTCCTGTATTTTTGATATTCCCAAACCTTGAATATTGGCAAACTTGGGAACATTGAGACGTCTGTACACTGATGGAAATTTTTCTGCGATACATATTTAAGTCTTGTGTCAGAATATTACTAAATGTATTGCAGATAATCCATATTTCAATAACCTATTCATAAATTTACATGGTTAGCCGAAACTGCAGACCTGGTGTCCTGATCTCTCGCTACATTAATAAAATTACTATTACTATTATTATTAATTGTTCACAGTTAACTGGTACATAGAAGTCACACAGACGTTATATATCAAAGCACAAGCACCAAACTATAATACATCTTAGAAATTAATTCAATATCAATAAACAAAATTGGTAGTCATCATAGATACGACGAACAAATACATATTTATGTGTACTATACAGAAATATATTGTACAAACCTCAAAACTTCAATCCATCGGGACGACCTGTGCTTTTTACGCCCCACATTCGACTGACCTCGTTTTCCAAACTCATGTATTAAGACGTTTCTCTGCCTCCTTGGTTACGACATTTTTTCAACAAGGCACAGCAACATCTACAAGTTGACAACAATTTTTTCTCCAAATTCCGGATAACAGTATCCGGTTTGTTTGCTGCTATCCGTGCGATCCGTTTGAATATTGTACCAGCGTCCACCGATATCATCGGTCAGGTGAGTATTCGTACCACTTGGGGATGTGTTTGGAACTTCGAGGGCGGTACAGATCTGCCAGTGGAGGTAACTACACACCCTGTCGTGTCTTCATCAAGTATTCGGTTTTTGCTAGAATCGGAAAAGCTCAGACGATATGATCAATGGTTTCTACTTGTTCCTGGCAATGCGGCATTTGTCATCTTGGGAAATTTCGAGAACAGCTTTATAACAATGTCGTGTTCTCAACGCCCGATCTTGAGCAGCTATTAGAACTGCTTCCGATTACGGCTTCATTCTTCCCCTTTTAAGCCTATAATGATTGATCTTTATTGATCTGCTCTTGTCCATTCTTTTTAGATTATTGTCCATGGAGTGGTTTTTGTCTCCACGATTTCTTTCACATTTTTGGTCTCACATTATTATTATTATTCCATTCATCACGACTACCGATCTTATGAGTCGGCTGAATATAAAATCTACTCCAGGTTGCAACCAGCTACCTAAGGAGCAGATTCGGTGACTATCAGTGCCTCTACAATACTTTACGCAAAATGTGGGCATGTTTCCAAATAAGCAATTCTTGCACTTCCCAGTCTTTTGAATTACCTGGGAGTTTAGACAAGTTCTTACTCAATTTTGCGGAACAAATCCCAGAGCTCCGATAACTATCGGACGAACCTGTGCTTTTACGCCCCACATTCGGCTGATCTCGATTTCCAAACTCTTGTATTTAAGACGTTTCTCTGCCTCCTTGGTAACGACGTTTATGATCGCAAGGTACAGCAACATCGATAAGTAAACACGATTTTTTCGCCAAATCCCGGATAACTATATCCGGTTTGTTTGCCGCTATCGTGCGATCAGTTTGAATTTGTTGGTCGTACAATATCGTACACAATCCAACAGACGTCACCGGTTTTCGGTGAGTGTTCGTACCACTTGGGGCATGTGTTCGGAACTTCGAGAGCGGTACAGATCTGCCAGTGGAGGTAGTACACACCCTGTCATGTCTTTTAAGGTATTCGGTCTTTGCTAGGATTGGACAAGCTGGAGACAATATGATCAATGGTTTCTACTTGCTCCAGGCAAATTCGGCATTTGTCATCTTGGGAAATTTTGAGAACCGCTTTATCATAATGTCGTGTTCTCAAGGCCTGATCTTGGGCAGCTATTACAAGTGCTTCCGATTCTGGCTTCATCCTTCCCCTTTTAAGCCACATAAATGATTGATCTTTATTGATCTGAACCTTGTCCATTCGTTTCAAGTATTGTCCGTGGAGTGGTTTGTCTCCCCACGATTTCTTTAAACATTTTTTGTGTCTCACACTTCATGTTTAGCAGCATCAGAAGTTCAGTGTCTGTGTTATTCGACGTGCCTTGCCTAGTTTTTTTCGCAATGTTTCTTGCTACACTAACAATGCCTCTGTTTCCCATTCTTCGGTCAGATTTCATGACCTGCCTCATTAGAGGGTCGTCTTGATGGCTGACTACATACTTCCCCAACCCGACTATTGCGTTGTGCCAGGAGGCCTCAATTTGTCTGAGGCCTCTTCCTCCTTCCTTACGTGCCACATAAAGTCTATGTATATCAGCTCGAGGGTGGGAAACATGATGCATTGTGAGAAGTTTTCTGGTTTTTCGATCCATGGTGCGAATTTCTTGCTCAGTCCAGTCCACTAGTCCAAAACTGTATTCGGCTACAGGTACCGCCAAACTACCTATTGCAGATATTTTATTCCTGGAATTCAGAGCGGACTGCAGGACCAGTCTCACTCTCCTATAATACTCCCTAAGAATTCTCTCTTTCATTCTGTCATTCGAGATAGTTTCACATTCTTCAATGCCCAGATATTTGTAAGTTTTACCTGGCTCAAGATCTTGAATCACAGTGTGCGTATCAGTTTCATGTTCTCAGACGTTGTGAGTTTCCCTCTTTTTAAATTGATTTTTGCACACTTGTCAAGACCAAGCTTCATGCAGATGTCATTGCTAAAATCATTCACAACAGACAGCATTTGGGAGAGAATCGCTTCATTCTTAGCAAACAATAATAATACTAATAATAATAATAATAATAATAATATTATTATTATTATTATCATTTAATGTGTCTGAAATACTCAATTTATACTGATTTTAACTAATAACCTCCTATTCTCGAAAATTGCACGAAATGACTTAAGTCGCGATTCATTCACGCCACTGAAGTTCCGAAAGCTATTACGTCCAATCGATCCTTCACCGCCACCTTCCCTGGGATCTTCATGGGCGCACTACCGCTAACGCCTCTCCTCCGCTCCCAGTCTTTCCCCGCGTTTTCCAAGCTCTTCCACTTCCGCGTCTCCTGCGTTTTCTCTTCCCGCGTTAGGGCCGCGCGTCCCCTTCAAAGCTGACGCGCGTAGAAGCGGAATTTATTTTCCCTAGGCGCCGCGACCGCATACATCTTGTAAAGAAAACAACAGCGGGCGGCGCGGCGCCCACAAGACGGGGGAATCTTCGCGGGAGGCGCGGAATCCGATTCGCGCCCGGATATGCGCGCGAGCCAGCCGGAAAAGACGCGCCCCCGGCGAGGCTTTGACCCGAGATTACGAAGGCCAGTACACCAAGCGTTACAGTACCAAGCGTTACGGTACCAAGCGTTACGGTACCAAGCGTTACGGTACCAAGCGTTACAGTACCAAGCGTTACGGTACCAAGCGTTACGGTACCAAGCGTTACGGTACCAAGCGTTACGGTACCAAGCGTTACGGTACCAAGCGTTACGGTACCAAGCGTTACGGTACCAAGCGTTACGGTACCAAGCGTTACAGTTGATGTCTACTTTAATATTAATTTATCTAAACTGCCTACAACAAGTAATTTTGAAGAGTTATCAGATTTTACTCTGACTGACGTTCCCGGTATCCCAGATGACACCCCCCTACTCACATTCCAATGCCTCCATTAATGTAGTCCTTGCTGTATTTCTAGATCTAGACATATTGATGAAGTAGAGAAATAACGATAATTGTCGGTATTACAGATGAAAGGCAGTGAAATATAGTAAAAATTCTACAAGTTCAGTATGAAGAAAAGTATCGCACGGTACATTACATTTTAATGTTGTAGGCATCAAAATACTCTGAAAAATCTTCGTAATAACCCCAATCTCGCACTTTTTTTGCGAAATAGCACAGAGTCGTAAACGCCAAAACATCCTCTGTGTGCACGAGAGGTCTAGCACTACTTTAAAACCCAGTCATTTCCCTTTCACTGCCAGGACTTATCCCAACTATCCCTATCATCCGACGGATTTCACTTTTCATGCAAATGTAATTCCTGTGTACATATGCTCTTCTGCTCCGGCGAAACAGGTGAGAGATATCAAAGAGACCGCACCGCATTCCCAGGCCTTAATAGAGCGCTCAGCCGACTTACAGCGCCATCTCTCGCGCGTCTCTGAACGCGAGGGCGCGGGGTGGAGGGGGGAGGTGGGGCTGGTGACGCCGCGCCCCACAGATAAGATTGTGGACACGCGCTGCATTGAGGGATTATATGGGCCATCTATCCCGCCCGTCCGCGCCGCACGGCTCTTCGCGCGAATCCTTGTGTCATGGGGATGAAGCACGACGGAGTTTCGCAACGCCAGCGCAAGACGAGGTACGATGTGAGCGCATTACTTAAAAGATATTGTAATGGAGGCTGGGCGAACGCGAACCGCGTCCTTTTCACGCTTCTCGGCCGACAGAGCATCCTCCTCAAAATATTTCAGTAACTAGATCAAATTGGCCTCTTTCTTTTATCAATAATCGTTCTATTTATATCAACAAATTATTAACAGGAGAAACAGTGAGATTTCAATTGCAATATCAGGACTTTTTATTACTCTAATCTTTTAATTTTACACCAAAAATTCCTTATAATTTTTTTTTGTTATTTAAGGTCGCATCAACCATTAGGTCATTAGCAACCACTATTGGATTAACGTTATGGTATAAGGATGAAACGATATAGTGATGATAGAGAGTGAAAGGACGAACACAACCATGCCCGATGCGGGACTCGAATCCGGGACCCTCAGAGCGAGATCACGACGATACTATTGTCTTAGCAATCTCGGCCACGAGGCCATCTTATAATTACTTCGAAATGGATCAAGTTATAGAATTTAGTTTTTAAAGATCAATTGTAGACCAATCTCCGCGTTTTTCATTGAATTCGACTCGAATAAATGTTCCAAATACTCGTTACATTGTTTCTATAATATACAAAAATTAATAGAGCTGCATCCAAAAACATCTGGGACGTATAAATTGCAAAACGCGAACTCGAAAAAAGAAGCTTTGTACGCTTTCAACATCCGTTTGTAATTCAGACCCAACGTTATTTTTTTTTTTTAGTTTAGTTTTCCTTCACAGAAGAACCCGCGCGTTGCTTCTCCCATTTGCGAATACGAAAACATTGACGCAGTTGCTGCTGCTGCTGCGGTGCAATACGTCACGAACAAACGAGAGAGCGTCGTTCGCCGGCAAACAAGCGCTGCCCCGGCTCCGGCCCCAGAGCAAGGGGCGGCGGCAGCACGTGGCCGCAATTGCAACGGTGGCGCTGTTGAACACAGGGGCGGTCGCGGCGCGGGGCCAGAGGGGAACGTGCGTGGAAGCGCAGATGCAGCGCACAGAGCGCTTCCTGGATACGGTGGAATGAAGAGGAATGCTGTGAAACGAAAGTAGGGGAAAAATCGAGGAAGAATGAATGGATTCAGCGGTTAAACGGAAAGACCTGAATACAGGAAGTATTCACACGCGCTTTCATATCGTACAAATATTTTAAGCTGGGTTATTTTTGCAAAAAAGGGTATGAGATGAAGTCATTAGGACAGATTTTCAAGAGCATTTGGATGACTACCACGTCATACTCACGCCATACTAACATGTATAGTCTGTGGCCATGTAGCGCAATAAATGTTGGTCCCACAGATGTGAAAGTGTAATCATTTGTATGCGTGGTACCCTCTACCTGCCTGTCAAGAGTGATCGCAATTCGCTTTGTCGCTCTGGGTGCAGCTTTTTTTATGACGATGAATGTATATATACCATGCGATACCTTCCGGCATATTCAATTTGTAGAATTTCTAGAGTAGCAGAGAGAACTTCCAATGTTAGGATAGAATGAAGAAGAATGCCGTGGAACGAAAGTATGAGGAAGAATCGAGAAAAAATCAAGCGACACAGTGGTTAACCGGAAAGTCATGAATAAATACATGCTCTTATAGACTAGTCAGAGTACACATAAACTACTGGATGAGACGGTGACTTGAAGAAAATTTATTGAATTGTCTACTTACAAGCGAAGTTCCATTTCAATGTTCACAGAGGGAATAAATCAAAATGAATAATTACCGGAAGGAACAAACATTTTGTACACTACAGTACGAAATCATTCAATATTTTAATAATATATTAATAGCATCAAATAATATTATGAATAACGCAGTATTTAGCGCATAGAGCTCACATTGGAAGCTGTAAAAAGATGTTTCATTAGCGAAGATAAGAGTGAGATGGGCAGGAGATGTGATATTTTAAGACAAATAATGTGCAACAAGTACAATGGGAACAGGTTATTCGGTAGAGTGTGGATTAGTTCAAGAACCGGTGTGCACAGATGTAAATCCGAAGAGCAGTGTTCGCCGGTGTGGGCGAGTTGGGTCCTGGGCGGAAATGCGCAATTGAGAGAGGAAATGGACGCGCACTGGGTCAATGTGCGGGGGTGCAGGGTGACCTTTGGGTGTGAAGTGTGAAAAGGGACTCAGAGTGTGTGTTAGCGAGATCGTGGTTGTTTGAAGTCACAGAAGACTGTGGGGTGTCGGAGGAGGGCAGCGAAATACCAGGTCGGGGGACAGAGGAGTGCCAGAGAAGGTGGTTGGGTAGGGAATTAACAGAGAAATGGACGCCGTAGAGCATGGTTAAATGGGCAGTAAATGAGCACCGTGGAGTAGTCCTCCACGCTTCAGGTCTCAAGGGTGGTAGAATTGTCGACACCAGCTACATCGTATTCAGCCGCTATCTGGAGGAGACACCTCCAGCTGCTTTGATCAGTAGGCCTAGATCCCAGCTGCACTGATCAGAAGTTTTCTGTGGTTTTTCCCAATCAACAACAGGGGAATGCCGGAGCAATACCCTAACAAGGAGCCATGGATCGCACGCGACCTTTCCTTCCTCTTCCTTGTCTGTTCTCACTCCCTTACATACACTTACATGCATTACACTTACCGGGAGACAAGTCGCGAGCTTAGAGCTCGTCTCGGTCGAAGCGGTGCTCCGCTGGTAGGAGACACGTGGTTGTGGAAAACGACGTAAGCAGACTGGGTTGTCGGCGCCGGATCTCGCCATCCAGCGGGGCAAGGCGCCCCTCCCGCGGTAAAAAAATTGCACTACACTTACAAGATTTTGATCGTAGCAGTTTAACGCAGCCAGGAATCACCAAATCAATCAATCCGAGCTTCAGCGTGAGAAACCACGAAAAGAAGTATGTGCAGGACACTTCATGTGAACATGAGAGCAATTCCACAATAGGTTATAATCCGCATTTGTTTAGAGTGGAGTGTAGAATGAGAATGGATGCTGGAAGTGTTAGGGTTACACAGAGAGCGGGCACGAGATGGTCAGTGAGAGGTACGTGGATTGAAAGTGGAAGCGGACGGGGAGGTGGGCGGAGAAGAAGGGCGGAAGCACGGATGGGAAGCGGGGCGCGAGGACACAGGAATCGCCACGTGGTTGATGCCAGAGCAGCTAGGGGCGCGCGGGGCGCGGAGGCGCGAGAAACAAACCGAGTGCTCGCGTGAGCGGGCAAACGCCGAGCCCTGTGGGCGCCCGTTGAGGTGATTACGGGCGCGCACGGCGGACGGGCCGGAGAGCGGGGTGGAGCGGGGTGGAGCGGGGAGGGGGATAGGGCGGGGGAGGGGGCGCCTGTGTTGACGCACTCGGCCGGAGCTGTGTAAACGCGGCAATAATAACGCAATAACGCGGCAGTTTACTACTTGTGCTGCCAAAATATTTGGTCATCTATATTTATTCTGTTTAGAGCGCCCGCGCGTGCTGGAATGTACTCGGGTGGAGCTGCCGTTGGTGCTTCTCGCGCGGGCCGGCGGCGCGTCGCTGCACCGCACACACGCCCCGGCCTCTACGCCTGCCCCGACCCCCACGCCCTATCACCCGTGGGTCGCGACCCGGCCCCATTCTCCCGATGCCCCGGCCCGGCCTCTACCTCTCCCACCCCCGCCCCGCCCTCGCACCCTGTGCCCGTCCTTCCATAGATCCAACCCGCTCCCATTTCCCCCTGCCCCGCCCCGGGCTCTACCTCCCCCACTCCGGTCCCGCCCTCGCCCTACTATGGCCCACAACCCCGCCCTCCTCTGTCCGGCACGGCCTCCACCTCTCCCCACACCGGCCCCCGCCCTACCATATCTCCAACCCTGCCCCACTCCTCCCCGCTCGTCCCGGCCTCTACGATCCCGCTCTTGCCCTCGCCCTCACCCCCCACCAACCTACCATGGCTCCAAACCCGCTCCCCCCCTACGGTCTACTCTCACACATCCTGGTCCTGCCCTCGCACCCTGTGTCCCGCCCTACCAAAGCTCTTGTCCGGCTCCACCCGTCCCCACCCTGCCCGACCTCCAACCCGACCGCGACCCCGCCCTTGCCCTCATCCTCGCCCTCCGTGCCCCCGCCCCTGGCCCGGCCTTTCTCCCTTCCCGCCCCGCCACACTCCACCCGCTCCCCCCTCCCCCCTCCCCAACCGCGCGCGCGAGTGCATGTGTGAACACCACCCGGAACCCCCCCCCTCCCCGCCACGCTCCACTTGCGTAGACTGATATAATCGCTCGCGAATCCTGCCTTCAATCGAGAAGCTCCGCTGACATAAACTTCAATCGCACTTTGGAGCTCGCATAATATGTTCGGGCAAATAAAGCAACGCCTCTGTGATACATGGGCGGTTGCGCCCGCAGAGCACAGCGCAGCACAGCGGCCTCCTGTGTGCAGACGCAACCCGCAACCCGCAACGTTCTGCCAAAGGGGAATAAACATGAATAATTGTTAAGCGAAAATCTGATATACTCGCAACAACAAATAACGCGACGTTTCGGGTTGATGGACTTTGCTATAATTTCCACGCGTGCTAACAAAGTCTGGAAAGAAAAAAGGGAATAATGCCCAAGACAAACACAGTGAATTACCAACAGACTTTGGTTCAACTTCTGTAGAGATCATCTGAACAGTTCTTTTCACTATCAAAATCAAACTGACCGTGCACAAATAGAAATGTAGCAGTACATAAATTACAGAAAGAGCACACAAAATTCCATGCATTTGTTATATGCATCAAGACAAATAAATCTTACAACACATGGAATCAATTATTGTGATTTCATTTATCAATGTTGTAATGAAAAATATACGTGATTTTACAATCATGTTTTATACAAATTATTTTCAGATTTTTAAAAACAAAATATGAAAGTTCCAAACTGACAAAGTAAATAATCTGGATTATAGCAAAGTATTTTTGAAATTTATTTTTCAAAATAATTTTACACCCCAACACGTACAATACAAAATAGTCAAAGCATGCATTCGAGTGGGAATTGTTGCAATAGAATGCAACTGCGCCTTGTTTTCAAAACAACTAACGCTCAGTGTTTCACTTCCTCAAAGATATTGAAAATACATACACAGAAATAATTCCCATTACCAACTTCCTTCGATGCAACAAATGAATATTTTTGTCTGTAACTTCCCTTAGATAACGTACATTTTGTATGTTTAATATCTCTTTCAGGTTTTGCAATTCAGGGACCTAATTGATATACTAATGTGAGAGATAAAACGAACAATGGTCTAAGAGACATAATAAACGTCATTCACTCGAAGTCTATTCAAGTTAAAACTCATGTTAAACCATGTTAATAAATCAATATAACCGAGGTTAAAGCCATTAAATAAATTCTACAAATAAAATTATATAAATCATGTGTGTGATATTTTTAAAGCACAGAAGTATTCTAATAAATTATTTAGACCCAGTCGTATCATGTAGCGTGAGGAAAATCACAAGGCTTTAGCTTCTAATGTTGCGACATCTACAAGAAAACATCGATGTTGCCAGACACTGATGTTCAAAATTGAACCATCGATGACAATACATTGAGCAAAAAAACATCGATATTTTTAAACATCGATGCGTTGGTTTAGTTATCTCTGATATTACGTTCGGGTGCAACAAAATTTAATTTGACAGTGGCCGTCCGTATTAAATTATAATTAAAATTTAACTGAAAAACGAAGATATAAAACGCCTCTCCATGTCCGAAAGACGAGGTAACAAAATACCAGGACAAAATACCAGGAATCCGAGAAGGATAGTCTATTCGATGAAGGCAGAATAAAACGAACACCGTTTGGTTCAAACACAGAATAGACAATGGTATCATTAGATACTTCATATTTGAACTTTTACAAAATTATGATTAGAGGCATTTTTCATCCATTGATACCGTAAAAACATCGAGCACAAAAACATCCATGTTCAAAAATCATCGACTTCCAACACGCTGATGTTCATAATATCGATATTTTCATCCAAAGATCGATGTTTTGAAAAAAATCGGCATCGATGTTGCATCTCGACAAGCTGCTTTGCAAGAGTTAACGCGCGCTGTTCGTTTAGCCGCAGCTCCGCCTCCGACTCCTGTGACCAAATTCGGCGCACCGCGGAAGCTACTACAAGGCCTCGGCGTCAATGAAGATGGCCGACAATGACCCGAAATTGAATTTCAATAATGGTACTAAAATGTTTAACACTGTGGCTAGATCCCTCCCTTAAATTTTTTAGATGGATGCTTGCCATCGTGGAACCATATGTACCCCTCAAGTTCATGCTACAAGCCTACAACTTCCCATCGCCATGCAGTATCTCTGCAAGGAATGGGTAGCATTTCATGAGTTTACCTTCAGACGTGCAGAATTCACGTAGATCATTCTCTCGTACATAAAATATATTGTATGGCTTGAATTTTCAGGTGAGACAGCAAAAGTTCCGAAACCGAAAATCTCTACATGGTCGTCGTCAGGACTCTCCCGCGAGAATTCGAATTGAAGATATTAGGAAAATAATGATTTACTGTGGGGGTGAAATATAGTCAAAGCAATTTGTTTCTGACAAATAAAATCCTATCATATCTGATTTGCAGGTAATTCAAGAATATGGTGATGGTAATACGACTCAGCAGAGGAATAATATAGGAATGGTGGACAATTGACTGTGTATAGGTAAATTGTGAACATTTTTGGTCGCAGGTAAAAATGAGACCAGATGTCACCGCTAAACATTTCGAGATGTACGAGCAATTTTTGGAAAAGAAACTCCTATTAATAAATATTATTTGCACTCTAAGGTTAAATTTCGTCAAATGAAAAACGTTTATTGAAAGACGCGAACAAACGACATCATTTGGTCACTAACATACTCAGATTGCATGTTGCAAACATACCCAGAGGTTATTGTATTTGCGGTCTTCATATTGGTAAGAGCATAAATCAAACAGCATCAAGTACGACTCTTCAGATATTCTTCTCATGCGGCTACGATGACAGTACAAGTTTTATTAGCGTTATTATTGGGGCTACTTTTTTTTCTCGTTTTCAATTCAACATATTTTCTGTAACATTTACACTGAGTACATACAACGCAGTTGTTTTCCATCGTCAACAGTGTTCAGTTGCAGCGGGAACATCTACCACTGTGCGTTTAAAAATGACGCTTGCGGGGGTGGGGATAGAGGCGGCGGCGGCGTCTGTGCTCCACATAATATTACGGCGCGCGGGCGCGTATCTCTAAAAGCGTGGAAAAGAAAATGGATGCCCCTGGACGCCACGGCCTCCCCGGGAACAGCAGGGGCGGTGCGGAAGGCCGCGGATCGAGCAATTACGCCCGGATAAAAAGACCAGATTACCAGGAGGCGCTGCGTGCCCGAGACGGCCGCGGCGGCGGGGGGCGAACGATCGTCGGGGCCGTGACGAAGTAAGTGGCGGCCGTGCTGCGCGCCGGTCGTTATTTCGGTGCCCGCGGCGATGATAGCAGCGCAGATAAGCTGCCTCCGCCGCCGCCGCCGCCGAAGCCCGGCCAAGGCTGACCAGTGTCCACTCCGTGTGCTTCCCAGACCCACCCCGCCCACTGCAGCCCTTCCAAGTGACCCAGCCGCGGACGCATACCGAACCAACAGAGGCGCTCTATTCGTGGTGGAATCCGTGGATGAGAAACGTGTGTCACTAGAATACACATCGAATACATGAACTCCTCAAATGAGCACATAGAAACGAAACACAACGAGAAACTCAATTGAAGTTTTATAAAACAGCTGTTCCATTACTAACTTACAAATGTGAAAAATGGTCTCTGGACAGAAAAAGAAAAAATAAAATTATTACCAATGAAAAAAGTTCCTGGGAAGTCTTGCTAATAATACCTTATTAGTTATTATAGACATGAGAATATCAGCCAATAATTAAATACTTTTAAACTCTCAGAAAAAAGTTCAAAAAATGGTACAAAATTGGTACACTATTTTACTACGATTGGATGATGATAGATAACGTAAACAAGCACTAAATAACGTACCAGCTGGCAGAAGAAGAACCGGAAGACCAAGGACAAGACTTGGACATCGAGGACGGAACAAGCTCACAGGTCTAAAGCTTGTTGACAAAAGAAAATAAATTACCTCTTGTTTAATTTCACCAAAACGGTGTTTAATGACCCTATATAGTATTTTCAAAAAAGGAATGTATTAACATTTCCTCTGATCTTTGAGACCAAATTTCTGAAACGGAAAATATTTGATTCTGTTATTTCCACTTATATCAACAAATCGCGTACAAAATGTCCAATCACAATGTAATGATTTTGCTTTAATCAAGTGTTGACATCTCAACCATTCCCTGTTTTTGAAAATCACAAATAATCTTATCATATATTTCAAATTCCAAATGTTCATTTTTTTTCCCCACTAGGTGCAATACGCTGCTTCATCACATTTTACACATCACAGCACGGGTTTATCACATTTCGAATCTCTTAATGCGTAAGTATTACATCAGACTGTATATGTTTACAAATTAAATATATAGCGCTTTTATACGCTTCCTAGTTCGTACTGATTGTTTGGCATTTCTACCGTCGCCAAATCTCTGGTAAGTAAAAGTATACTACGATTTTTTTAACTTGGTGTGATTTACTCTTCATAATTGTTGACGATTAGCTGTACTGAAATGAGGTACATATACATTGCTTTGTGCAAATGTAGCCAAACAATATCTACATCACATTTACTAAAGATCCAATTTTGAAAGACAAATTTTATTTAGAAGAAAACTCCCTATCTTCAATACTGCAGTTATAGGAGAAGATCGAATATTTTCCAATTTTCAAGCATTCAGAGGATTAAAAGTTAATCGAACTTCGCCATTTTTATGAGCTCAGTTTCTTCTATCCGATAAAAGAATTTATTCACAAATGTAGAGTCATTTTTGAGAAAAAATTGGAAGTCCTTGAGGCTTTATGTAAAGTATCCCAAAAGATGAAATATCCATTTCAAAGTCACGGGGCAGCGAAATGAGCCAATTCAGCGCCAAATAACAATTTTGGTGAAAAGTTTGCTTATCGATTAGCCTCTAGCTTTATTCACAAAGAGATGGACAGACCGACGCACACACTGACGGGCAGGCATAGGATTTAGAATCATCCGATTTTTCGGTATCAGGGACCTACGACATGAATTTTTCGGCGGAAAAATCACCGATTTTCGTTACAATCGAGGGTTTTCACTTAGCATTACATAATTTCCCTTGTACGACATAGTATGAAATATGTGAGAAAGTAGAAATATGTTGAAAATTAGCCATTCTAAGAACTAATGTCAATGTATTAGAAGCTGAATTAGAGAGATAAAGTATTATTATGTTCTGTCTGTACAAGAAATGCAGGGCAAGGTATGCAGAATAGATGACGTAATGTAGTTCAAAAGGAAATGAAGTAAGATGTTACCAACGATGCAATGCGAACAGATGCATATTCAAAGTTTCACGTCGGGAGTAAAAGGCCTTGAGCAACGGTGCTTGCTGACTGCGTGCACCCACGAATAAGCTGAGTATGATGGGCGCTTCCTGTGCGTTTATTCAATGATTATGTCATCTTATTTTTCATTTGCAGTGCATTCAACACGTATTTGTTTCAGTTAGGAGTTTGTGAAAATCTCTCTAAAGAAATAAATCACTTTTGTTGTAATTTCTAAAAATTTAACTCAGCCTAGTTTCAGAATATTAACGAAGACTCAAGGACTTAAATACAGGATTCTTGTACGTGACTGTTAGTTACAAATAAATTATGATTAATACGATATTGTTCATTAACTTCTGTATTATTAAAATTTATAATAGAATATGTTGTCACAAATCAAAATAGCAGAATAGTATTTGAGTGACAAAACAAGAACATTGCGGAATCCTGTGTCCAGCATTTGAGTCTTCCTTGGACTAAGTTATCTCTCGGCAAAATTAATGTCGAAGAAAGTAGTTGTTTCTGTGCTCAAATAAATGAGCGTGTTTGTCTGAAGGGCAGACTAGAATCTTTCTCCATTTAGTTAATAGGAAAAGTCGATTTGAAAATCGCCGTTTCAGTGGAAAAATACTTTACAAAAACACATCAATTTCTAAACAAAATTTGCTTAAATACGAAGATATACACACATTTGAAATCGTCTTATGGTCATTAGGATACGTTGAAATTTAACATATGTTTTCGTTAGAAACACGAAAGTACTGAGTACGAGTTGACTGTACACCTTCGTAGTAAAAAAAGTGCAAAAAACGAAGTATGCTATAATAAAGTAGCCCCTGTGTATGCAATCGAGTGTGCAAACGGCATCTTCGTATCTTGCACGGTTGAGTCGTTAGCACTTAGTCGTGTTCTGAAAGCGCGGATACCCTATTAAAATTGATTTTAAATATCAATTCATTTAAAATCCATCTTCAACAGATCGTCTCATCTCTAGAGAAGAAGACTTTTAGACACTTCAGGTCACCCATCGGATATTGAACTACAGTTCGTTCTTTTTTTAATTTTTTTATATATTTATATTTTTTTGAACGGAAGGTAAATTAGTGATTTAGTACGATGTGCTCGTTTTATCGATTGATTAATTCGTTATGCTTCGCGTCAACTGCTAAGATCATTAGTCCAGTAAGTGTTGTGCCATGCTTTTATCTCTTGAGGTGGCGGTCATATTCTTCCGCTGGGTGTCAAGATTCGGCATCGATCTACACATCAAATTGCAAAATTTTCCTCAACCAGAAATCGTCCACCAGCACGACAAGCTCTAATCTCCCGACAGGTATGGTAATACAGTGCATGGCTCGTTTGTTAGGGTATTGCTTCGGCATTCGCCTGATACTGATCGGAGAAACCAGGGAAACTACTCCCCCCCGGTCAAAGGCGGACATCAACTATTGCGCTGAGCCATCTAAGACAGGCATTTTATCGAATTCCAAGCGAAAGTTGGATGTGTTTCGATCTGTTCCACCATAATCGCTCTTCTGGAAAGCATGTATTAGTAGTGACTAGAAGCGCTTCCATTGCTCGATGGGCGACGAAGGGCCAACGAGTGCACGTGTCCGAGTGCGCTGGCGCGGGCGGCGTTCGCATAAGCAAGCAATCGGCGCGGCGCGGGAGGGGGCGTCCAAGGCAGGGTGGGCGTGGCGACGGGTTTGAGAGGGCAGGGCGGGGCGGGACGGGACGGGAAGGGACCGGGCAGGGCGGAGCACATAAGCGCGGGGTGCAACGGGATAGGGGCAGAGCTTGGCTGGTGAAAGTTGCGGGTGCAGGAGGTGGGGGGGGGGGTGTACGGGGGGGATAAGGGATGAGACGTTCGAAGCAGTGTTGGCGAGGCGGAGTGGGCTATTAAGGGGAGGGCGAGAAGGCAGGGCGAGAAGGCAGGGCGAGAAGGCAGGGCGAGAAGGCAGGGCGAGAAGGCAGGGCGAGAAGGCAGGGCGAGAAGGCAGGGCGAGAAGGCAGGGCGAGAAGGCAGGGCGAGAAGGCAGGGCGAGAAGAGAGGGCGAGAAGAGAGGGCGAGAAGAGAGGGCGAGAAGAGAGGGCGAGAAGAGAGGGCGAGAAGAGAGGGCGAGAAGAGAGGGCGAGAAGAGAGGGCGAGAAGAGAGAGGGCGAGAAGAGAGGGCGAGAAGAGAGGGCGAGAAGAGAGGGCGAGAAGAGAGGGCGAGAAGAGAGGGCGAGAAGAGAGGGCGAGAAGAGAGGGCGAGAAGAGAGGGCGAGAAGAGAGGGCGAGAAGAGAGGGCGAGAAGAGAGGGCGAGAAGAGAGGGCGAGAAGAGAGGGCGAGAAGAGAGGGCGAGAAGAGAGGGCGAGAAGAGAGGGCGAGAAGAGAGGGCGAGAAGAGTGGGCGAGAAGAGTGGGCGAGAAGAGTGGGCGAGAAGAGTGGGCGAGAAGAGTGGGCGAGAAGAGTGGGCGAGAAGAGACGGCGAGAAGAGACGGCGAGAAGAGAGGGCGAGAAGAGAGGGCGAGAAGGCAGGGCGAGAAGAGAGGGCGAGAAGGCAGGGCGAGAAGAGTGGGCGAGTAGAGAGGGCGAGAAGGCAGGGCGAGACGGGACGGGACTGCTCTGTCGAGGGCTGCCGAGGCGAGGCGTTGGGACGGACGAGGGAGAGGCGGGGCTGGGCGGGGTGCGGGAGATGTGGCGGGGTGGGTAGCACAAAGCGATGCTGGCGAGGTGGATTTGGCGGGGTGCGACGGGACAGGACTCGACTGGACAGACGACGTGATGTTCGGGATAGGACGGTGGAGTGGTGGGGCTATGGGGCGGGGAGCACGGAGCGGTGTGGGCGAGGCGGAGTGGGCTTGGCGTGGCGTGGCGACGCGAGATGAGAAGAGGCGGGGAAGTGGGGAGGCGGTGGCAACGGCGGCCGGCCGGCTGGCAACGGGGAGGCGACGTGGTTCCTAATAACGAGGGTAATCCAGGCGCGCTCGGCCGGCTGAGTGGGCGGCGGCCAGCGACGCACTTGAAACGGGCGGCGCGGGCGGCGCGGGGCGGCGCGGGCGGCGCGGGCGGCGCGGGCGGCGCGGGCGGCGCGGGCGGCGGTGGCGGCGGTGGCGGCGCGAGCGGCGGCGGCGCGGGAGGCTGTGGAGGCGGTGGCGGCGATGGAGGCGGTGGCTGTGGAGGCGGAGGCGGGGGCGGCGCGGGCGGCACGATGACGCGTGGCGGCGGTGGCAAAGGCTGTGGATGGGGATGAGCGACGAATGAGGCGAGTGCCATACTCTCTGTCAAAATAACGACTCAAGTGATTGAACACTCACTTTGCAAAGTCTGAGTGGGTGGTGACATGGTCAGCGTAGAAATGATACGCATTCATTTCACAAATGTTAGCCGACTTGAATTGCGAATGTGCTACTCCCTACTATTTTGGTCATTCTGCTAACTGGAGAATGATTTCACGGAACCAACGTCTGTATTTAGCGAACTAGAATGCCTGCAAAATACACTTCATACCTTGCTTATACAGATACTCTGATTGAAAGTTTGTGTATTTCAAATATAGTTGAAAGAAAAGGTCCGTACTCTTTTGATATGCGGTATTATGATCTGTACGCTTAACTTCAACGACGATACCCTAACAAATTAGATCACTCTTAAAAACTATTTTAAATCTGTAACTAAAATTTAATGAAACCTCCAACTGTAAAAAGGAAACGGGTTCAGGTGACTCAGGGCATCAACGTATGTTACTGCAGTGTTTCTGACCGGGTGGTCCTGATCGGGTTTCTGATCGGGTGGTCCAAGCGCTCGAATCCCGACGGCGGCAAGATTTTCGACACTAGCTACACACCTTGTCCTCACCTCACCCCTCGCATACACCCTTTAGATGCACTACACTACCACACACACCGGGACATCAGTGGGGAGCTTTGAGCTCGTCCCGGCTGGAGCGGTGCCACACAGGTGGAAGTTGAGGGCTGGCGAAAACCCCGCTAACGGACGTGTAGGTCGGCGCGAGATCTCGCCATTCAGTGGAGGAAGATCACCGCCACGTCTCGCCACAAGAACATGCACTATACTTACGGAATTAACAAAATTAGCCGTTGACGCGCTCGGAAACACAAATCAATTAAGTTATGTGAGACAACTGTCTGACAACAGAAACATCATTGAACTGATACTTGATTGTCATTAATTGTCAAAAACCATTGAAGTGATACATAATCATCTTGCGCAAGCCTCTACTGTCGGTCGGAAAAGTTCATTTCGCAGAACTGCATTAGATCACTTCAAAATAGTCGTCCAAAGACTGGACGAATCCTAAAGCAATACGAGGAACACATTAACAGCTGCCACGGAATAGGTGTCCACGGTGACTGCGGCGAAGAGCCGGGGGGAGGGAGGGGATGGTGGGAACAAATAGGGAGTGAGTGGATGGGGAGGCTGTGACGGCGCGCAGGAAAATTGGAGCTGACGGTGGTCGAGTTGACAACAATATAACAAATATTTAAAAAAAAAACAAATTAATTTCGCCTCATTTAAGCCGCCAAGGTTTCAAGATCTGCGGTCGCTGTCGGCGTTCTGAACTCAAACTTCAAATGAATAATAATTCGACATTGTTTTGCAATAGTATTAATGAAACTTCATGTGAGTTCAGATATATACCAACACGTCAGATATGAAGGGTTATGGTTGTCTTTGCATCAGCTGCATGTTGGGTAGACTATTATCATTATACTATTATCATTACTTTTATCATCAGAGGTTATACTATTATCATTAATGTTTTATTGATATTTATTTTGTAACTTACTTTAACTACAATTGAGCTCAGTGGCAGTATCTTTTTCGGCCACTGCCATCATGTTCATTACTATCAGCCATACATTTCCATATATTTGATAAGAAACACAATAACTTTCTTCCCAGAAATTTCCTATTGTCATTTATGACACTACTCAATCCCCATTTTGCTTTCTCTTCTTCCTTTCTCTTCAATTATGTCAGCCACTAGATCCAATTCCCGTCTGACTTCCATTCGCCGTTGAACCCCCATCTCCTAGCACTGTCCCATCCCCCCCCACGCCGCGTAATGCCCTCTTCTCCCGCCACACTTCACCGCAGCAATTAACGTACATCGCGTCTGTCCTCACCCTGCCCTGCCCCCCGGCCCATGTGCCCGCTGTTAAGCTTGCGCAACAGTCGCCAACTAATAGCTCCGATTAATTGCCCTATTTTCGGCGCGCGCGTTGGGCCCTGCGGCGGTCCCTGCCCCCTCCCCTTCCCCTCCCCCTCCCGCCGCCGGCAGCGTCCGCCCCTGCCGGTCGCTGCGGCCGAAAGTGTAATAGTTGTGTAAATATTTGCTCAAGTTGGGATGTACTAATTGAGCCCCGCCCCGAACGGCGGGAAGACCGGGTGGACCACGTCGCGTAATTTGTGCCTGCGCCCACGGGGGCTCTGCGGTGCGCAGCTAGTTGGTTCGCGCGGTACGGGATTCGACAACTCTCAACAACCCACATTGTCATTTCCCAATTTCGTGGGCAGAGCGAAAGTTGGCAAATTGTTTGGTTTGGTTTGTTTGTTTGTTTTCTCCTCAAAGGAAAAGCCTGCGGGCAGTAGTCGTCTAGCACGTTATAACGAAGAGCAGTATGGAACGTGAAATCCGCAGCCGACCTACACGTTGGCGTGGGGAATTTTCCCACCCTAGATATCTCCCAGCGGGGCACTGTTCTAGCTGTGGCAAGACTCTCAGCTCATGACCCGTCTACTCTGGCAGTGAAATGCACTAGATGAAAGGATTTGTGTGCAAGAAGAGAGAAGAGGACCCGTTTGTTAGTGTACTGCTCCGTAATTCGCTCGAACTGATCGGATGGGAAAGTACCGATCAGAGAAGAAAGCCGCTAAAATTCCCCTCCAACCTACCTGTGTAGCGAGTGCAGAAAAATCGCATCGTAGGGACTCTTATACTAGGACCTCCCCCGGTCACAGACGCTGCAGCGGTAACGGTTATTTTCACTGAGATATCACAGACGGTTTTAAAAGAAAGTCTATGGATGAATGAAATGGGACTGATATTATACATTTCAGTTTTTTTGTTAAGAGTAATTTAGAATGTACAGACGATAAAGCGAGTATTAGTTGAAAAGTAAATATTCTATTAAAAACTAGAAACCTAAGAAACATAAAAAATAAATAATAACATAATACACGAGGTAAATATTATCCTAGGTACATCGTGCATGATTAGGAAGTATTTGATTAGAAATTGGTGATTGTTACACTGCACAAGAGACTTTCTCGCATGATTTGAATTCGTTAAGTAAAATTTAATAATCATGTCTGTATTATGAACATATCTTGCCAAGCTCTTATCATCCAATAGCAATCAATTTAAACCATTTTTATTATACATTGTAAGGAAATTTGACTGTACGTACTGCATATATGCACAACAACCGCATTTACAAATATTTCTACTCATCTGAATTCCGTCAATAAAATTTGTTAATATGTGACAATACTCTAAAGTTTTTTCTGCTTTAAATACTCGAACTGTAGCACTCAAATATTTTCATTCATATTAAAAACTTACACAGAATAATACAGAATAGTATTTAGAGAATATTTAAATCAACACGACGGTTTAATTTTAGTTAATACAATATTTGTATTTTACATACTGTTCGATCACAAACACCAATATCTCTTCAAGTTTCCTCAAATTTTGGATCCCTGATAGTTAAAACGATCTGAGTGGATATTCAAGTATCATACAAAAGAAACATCTGTTGGTGATACGCGAGACATGAATAAAAGGACAGACATAGGCGTTTCCATGTAACGCGTAAATATGTATAGATTGTATTCTAAACGAGATTAAAACATGTTGTAATGAGTTGTACGATGTATTAAGTTGATCAGAATATTATCAGTCAAAT